>CAJNDT010000156.1:92500-212500 GCA_905221615.1 Symbiodinium sp. CCMP2592
ATTATCTTTGTCGCGGGATCCTTATTAGAAGTACCCTGATTCTTAAGCGCAAGCCCCGCCATGCGTTCAAAGGGCCGCCTGCAATAAAATAACACTTAGGCCTTAAGGCATTCGTCTAAGGAGTGCCCTTTGAGGCCATGAAGCCGCACAGTTTGACTCCGAAGCCCCAAATGAAAGCCAGAACCGCTGAAAATTGAAACCCTTTTGCACAGACTTGTACATGCCCGCCTGAATCTCAGAGCTGCTGCACTCGTGGTAGAAACCCTAAGGATCTGAAACATCTGAAGCACGGAGGGAAATCTTAAACCTCGATGCTTTTGAGGGCACCTTTATTTTGCATCAGGACTTGTGCAATCGCCGAAACCCTCCAACACAAACCTTGCCTCGCTCTGACAGAGCTTGGACGATGCTCTCGGCCACTGGGCCCTGGTAGAAGCCTTTCGAAGCGCCCTGCTCCTCGGCTTTGGGGTTACAGCAGGGGGTTTATGTTTGGAACAAGTTCTACTCAGCTTGAACGATGTAAAAACATCTTGAGGGCTTACTGGGGCTAGCGTTTTCAGATCCATCTTCCAAAGTTAACGGGCTCCGGAAACAAACTCAGGTGCAAGGTTTGGAGTTTCGGGTTCTTGTTTCAGCCTCACGGCTTCATGTCAATCATTGCCAGCTTTCCTGCTTCAGGGATTTGCAGTACTACATGCATGGCGTTGGGCCAGGAGGGGCAGACAAAGGTCGTGTTCATGATAAGCTGGCTGAAACTACTACAGTACCTTTGCTCGAGGAGGGCTCGTTTAACGAATCTGTCACACTTGTCTGCCAAGGTGCGCTGACTCGTTGGAAGGTTGACGCCAAGTCGGGATTCCTCAGCGGCAAAGAACAATAATATAGGGGCCTTCATAATTGGAATAGGATTTTGGGGCCCAGTATACTACAACTATAATAAGGAACCCCACAATAGTATTGGTAATAATTTAGGATTTAAGCCCCTGTAGTGGACAAGGAACCCGCTTCTAGGTAGAAAGTCCTGCCGCCCCCTGATGTACTGCCGTCACGGTTTTGAGTTGGTGCGAGGAAGGGCCAAAGAAATCACCGGGTGGTGTGCAAGATTGAATTTCATGTGGCCACCGTATGCAACATCTGTCGACGTTAAAACTTAGCACTTTTCTTTTCTAATCCCTTCTGCATGTACCAGAACCTCGCATGAAGAGCAATACTGAACAACTGCGCCGCCCCCTACCATCTCACCCTTGCAAACATCTTGGAATCCTAATTCAACAGGAGTCAACAAAAAGAGTCAAAAAGGCCAGGTCGCTTGAAGATTTCCCCTGCAACTGGGGCTCGGCCTCGACTGGCTTTCTGGCGAGCTTCTTCTTAAAGTCAGGCCTTGTAGACGAAAAAATTAGCTGTTGCACGGCCTGGGTCCCTGCTCTGTTCATCTGTTCACGACCCATCTTTGCATCAATACAGCCACAGGTTCTTAATTGCTGCTGCAAGAAGACAGATCGGACTGCTGCGACCACGAAACGGCACGACGATAACCACGGCTACAACCACAACTAGCACTCCCAGTACCACTACCACTACCACTACTACCACTACTACCACTACCACTACCACTACCACTACCACTACCACTACTACTACCACCACTCACTGCTGCCGCTGCTCTTCCTCCTCCTCCTCGTCCTCCTCCTACTACTACCAGTACTACCACTACCACTACTACTACTTCTTCTCGACCACTACCTACCACTACGACTAACTGCAACTGCAACTGCTACTGCTACTGCTACCGCTGCCGCTACGACGACCACCACAAAGACTACTAAGCTTCGTCAGTCACGACAGAAATCCTGCGCTCAACGCTCTGATTGGTGAGGCTTTGTGCCACCACGAGGACCATTGAACTAACCCAGACACAACTAATTAGAAGGTTTCTGCTTTAGGAACAACAATATACAGCGCAACCCTCCCCCTCCCTCGTACCTCCAGGCAAGAAAGGTGTATCTTTACCGCGAGCAGCACGACGCAGCAAGCCCTGTCAAGAAATCTTAAGCAAGATCAAACACTCGACAGCCAAAAACCTAATTGTTGTCCCTGCGACAATGTACACCAGAAATGCCCCCTTTGCCATTGCAAAGCTGCTACCGAGTCAGGTCCTACTGCTGTAAGAATCATGCTCATGATGACTCTTACGGGGGTAAGTTGGCAAACAACAGGGAACCGCGATACTGCGGGTGGCCAGCAAAGTAACCAAGTACTCATGACCCAGAACCCGATTTTCGCTTGCGACTCACCCTCTGCACCCACAAACCCGGCCTCACATATTCATTACCTAAGAATAAACTATCAAAGGCCAAAAAGGTTGTCTACAACCCAAAGACTGCAAGACGTGGTTCAGGGTGCCGGGTGACCTGGAAGGACTTCAAACGTCCACCCATCAGTAAAACCGATTTAGGCCGATGACCCGAAGCTTCATGGACGGGTGCCCTGCAATAGCCGCTTCCACTCCGATCTCCCTACGCCGGAACCCCAAAACCCCACAGTGATGTCGCATCGCACCAGCAATTACGTAACCTTCTGAATTCGAAGAGTACGTATTCGTTCGCGTCTCTCGTAGTGAGACTTCTGATATTGCTGCAAGCAACGGGAATAAGAAAAGGACGTTACGACATGCGAAGTAACGACAAGAATGCCTAACAAATCAGAAGCTCCAACCACTTGCCGCCTCGCTTTCGCGCCAGAGGTAAGCTGCTCCAGGTGCCACTGGAAAACCTTGTTTACGCTATCCACAAGTGGCCAAAGCTGCGAAGAAGAAAAGGAATGCCCTGCCGCAGAGAACTGCCTTGTCATTATTCATCCTCTTTTCCATCGTAAGTACGCGGCGAAGGTTTAGGAACACGTAATGCCTGGGCTTGCGGATTTCTAAACGCTATGAGAGAAGCCGCGAATGCGGAATGTACCCCAGGCGCTTCCAAACCAAAGACTAAGACTGTTGTCATGCAAGCTATCCAATCAGCCAGACCTTAAAACCATTAAGCCGCAAGCGATCACAAAGAATAAGCGTCGGAGCTTTGGGTGGAGGACCCGGGAAACCTGTGGTTTTCTTGCGCCCATGTACAAGCGAGCACAAGTCTTATAGCTGCCCCGCCTCCTACCGCACTAGTACTCGAAGAATGGGAATGGCTGCTTCGGCGCGAGTCTTCAGTCTGGGGACGTCTTTGGTCAGGTCATACTCTTACGAGGATTTGGGCAGCAGGGTGTGGCGGAAGAGAGCTTGTAAGCATATGCGGCGCATTGCAGCACAACGAAATAGGCATCCCCGTGCTACGACTTGAGCCAAGTACCCTCTGTGGCCAGCTCGATTGCAGGCGAAAGCACCTGCCTGCCGGATGCATCTCAATCAGCATGCAGAACTTTGCTTCTGCTGTTGATTCGTGCTGAGGGCTTGAAGCTGGAAACCTCCGACATTACAGCTCGCGTCGCCTGCTTCTCTCCAAACTCACTTGATGCAACACCTACACACACACAAACTAGCAACTGGAGGGGCTGCCAACACAGATGATGACAGGGGCTGAAAGGGCAAGAGCCTGTTCAACAAGTTGTCAGCCGGCAAAGAGGCCCGCATAGGTATGCCTGTACCTTCCACATAACTGTCTTAGCCTTATTGTGCAGACCGAACCCGTCTGTCCTCAGGCTCAGCTTCCCCCAGCGCTGCACTGCACTTTCCCATGCAGCAGCTGCACCTGGCACCTGTTGTTTTGAGCCGACGACGAAGAACAAGTTCTTGCATTTGGAATAACCCCTTCAAGAAGAGTGTAGTGCCGCCTTTGCAAGAGTAAGGCCGAGTAACGGAAGAACGTAGCAATAATTACCACCGGGGGCCTGCTCCCTCACTGGGACGTAGGTGACACCTTTTTTAAACTCTGCCGGCTTCGGCCGCCGCCCCAAACGCAAGTCTGCGACTGATGACGAAAGGTGTCAACTACGGGGATCTGGACCTTTGCGCGGTCGTTGAGGCCAAAACACTTTAGGCTCAGGGTTTCGACTCTCACTCTTGGCATGGACTACTATCATGAGCTGGCCTCATCTCGACAACAAGCAAAATGCCTCAGGAGCCGTCTGCCTCAGAAGACCCCGAGACCCTCGACCCCTGAAAACACGAGACCTAAAACTTAAGCTAACACTCACGCCAATAATGCTACGACCCAGGCCGTGACGCAAAGCGCCGAGAGGGAGGGTAGATCTTCTTGGCCTCCCGGAATCTCTAGCGCTGATGGATCATTTGAACTGCGTGCATCGTATAAACAAGCGCTAGGAAAGGGACTTTCAAAGTCATTATGTCAGTGCTTGTGGGGTGGGATTTTTGCGGAGATCGACATCCTTGATCCGCAACAGAGTCATTCCCAAACCCAGATCCTGGACCCTAATTCGCCTCGGCCGGCCCAACGCTCACAATGCGCCCATATGCGCCCTGCTGCCCCTCGTCTCAATCCCCTCCCCCAGCCACACGTACAAAGGCCACCCCACATCGACGACAAGTGGGAGTTTCCGAAAATAGGGGACCCCAATATAGTACCCTATATAGTAGGATCCTGATTATGAGGGCCCCAAAATAGTGTACCCCTAATTTTCGGAGACTCCCAAATCTACTCTAAGCTTCGGCGGCCGAGGCGGACGATACGAAGCGTTTTAGAATTAACTCCCGAACTCGAGATCTCCAAGCATAGGCTATAGGCTTGGGCCTTAGCAGGCGGCAGGGGGCCAAACGCATGAGGGCTCCCAAACTGCGGGATACGGTGCAAATGCTGCAAAGGGAGTAGGCTAGGCGTGCCCTGCGGGGAGACTTGTTTTGTTGACGTGCATGGTGGGCAAGAGAAAGTCCCGACCCAACACAACAGTTCCCCCCTTCTGGCACCTGCCATGTCTGGGTGCTTTCGCACTGCTTCCAGCGTCAAGCCGGCAGGACTTCGGCCACAGCCCTGGAGGCACTCCACCTGACAGGTGCTAGTTCATGCTTGAAACTTCGAGCTGGTGGGCTCCATCTCCGCTTGCACATGGACATACCATGACTACCCTCTTGGCAGCTGAGCACTTGTCTAGTGGATGTACGTGTAGCCTTTCAGGGCTGTTTTGCTTTAGGACCCCAAGCCCTGAGAGCACATGGTGAGGCAAGACAGCTGCTTCTCCAATCACACTCAAGCTTTAGTGGTACAGGCTACAGAGGTGGCGCTAACAGCTATGTTTCTCTACTACCCTTGCAGGGCAAGACAGTAGAGGGCATGCTAGGGCTCCCTCGAACACATGGGCTTTTTGCATGAAGTGCTTCGGCAACACCGGAGGAAGAATTCGGTCCTTCTGCTTTGGGGGCCTGCCACCTTCGTATGCTTGGGCAAACCGGCCCTTTGCTTGGAAGCTCGCACCCGGAGTGCAGATGTAGGGGTCTTGTGAGAATTCGGGGTTGAGGCTTTGTCTAGAATCCAAGTTGAAGTTTGGGGTCGGCAAGTCGAAGTCAGGAGGCTGAAAATCGTTGGAAGGAAGCTTGTGGCCACTCTTGAATTCAATGGAGCCTGGATGACGAGACCAGCCCCAGCTTCGCATCTATGCGAAGCTGGGCCTGTCCAGTGACCTGCAACCTCTACGACACAACGGACCCAATCAAGGGGTCGGGAGCATGAAACTCATGGAATGGCTGCGAAATTCTAAGTCTCGAAGCCTTCTGTGTCGAGGCATTGTAATAGAGTGCGAAGGCATCGCCTCCTCGCAGGGTCCAGGGCATCAGGCTTCGTGTGGAATTGGGCCAAGAGCACGGCTCGATGAAAGTGGGCATCACAACTTACAAAGGCATCGAGGTTCCGGAAGTGCAGAAGCCCTCCAAATGCGCTGCCTGGGCACCAAAACACAAACACCTTATGCTGGCTTTCAAAGTCCGCTTCTATGTTTGTACTTCAGCAGCGGAGCCAGAGATATCACCCAAGCCCGGTCCAATGCCAGTGTTGCACGGCTCCGTGACATTCAGGGCGGCTGCGGCTGCGACACCTGAGCTCAGACCCTGCAGAAGCGAGCAGAGCATGTGCATGGGCTGCCACGCAACGTGTCAACCTTTTCGAAGTGGGGGAGTGAATGCTGCAGATTCCCCAAAAGATCGAACCAACCAGCAACTACAGCAGCGGGCACGTGTGGAGCACGGGAAGATGGTCATGCGGTGTGAATTTGAATGTGGGTCATTCGACCAGAAACCGTCTCAACGATAGACTCTGGCTCTGCAGATTCAGCTGTGGAGCTTGACAGTCGAAACCGCTCTCAAAGTGCGGCAGGGTTGCAAGCATCTGCGGCGGTGCCCCCAGCCTGCAGGATCCGCATGCCGGCCTGCATGACACAAGAGTTTCTGATTTTCGTGGCTCAGGCTGCCTGGAGACGAAGGCTTGTCTGATCAGAATCGAATGCACTTGCAAGTCCTGCTATTCGACCCTTATAGCAAAAAGTGCGACAGAAGGTGTGTTCTTGCCTTCCGCATAGGACAGGGCGTTCAAGTCGCACGGATGTTAATTGAGGAGCTGTGTGGCCACGGACAGAATTCTGTTCACACCCGATGATGTCCACGGCAGTTTCTCAAAAACACTACGTCACTACGGGCCGTATTTTGTTGCCTGTGGATGCACGGCTTCGACCTAGCGCTCGAACCATCCAGTGCATAGGGTCGAGTATGGAACTGAGACTCATGGCGAGATCCAGGATCTGTCATGTTGGCACTGCGCCATGTGGTTGGGCATGTGGTTGGGCAACAGAATCACATTCATGGCTAGCCCGGCATTCTGGAATGGCCGCGACGGGAAGAAACCTCTGGTGCCGGTGTGCTGCCAGTGCTCTGAGCACGAGACCGGGAGGCGGTGCTGTAACCATGACCAGGCCCTGGTATTCTTCACCGTAGCAAGGAACCTTTTAAGCACGATAAAAGTGCAGGAACGGTTGATAGAGCACAGGGTGTCGACAAACCCTGGCTGACGCAGTACAGCCGCTAATCTAATGCCACACACCAGCCGACAGTCAGACATGGCCCCCGCCCTGCCCTCCCTTTTCCTTCTCTCCTTCCTGTACCGGGGACACGGGTTGCTGTTCTGATTACTTCCCTGGCCAGCAGAAACACCCGGGAGCCAACGGTTTCAGCTGCTTGGCGCACAAACAACACTCAGACATGGCTCCCGCCCTGCCCTCCCTTTTCCTTCGCTGCTTCGTGCAGCGGGGACACGGTTTACTGCCCTCACTGCGCTCTTTGCTGCCCCTTACTTTTTGCATCCAGGCCTATTGCGACTGCCGGGTACCCCCCTTACTGAACCCTGAACCTCAACCTTGAACTGAAGCCCCCTCACTCCCGAACCCTAACCCTGAAGCACTCTTTTAAACCCTGGTTTGAATGCCACACCCTGCCCCTCGAAGAAATCTACTTTGAAACAGAATTAGCATCATACGGCAGACGCTCCGCGCCGAACCCCGAACCCTAACCGCCGTAACCCCTAAACCCCTGACCCTAACTCCATCCCCAAGAAACTTAACCCTGAAGCCCACCAGCCACAAGAGCCCCGGAGCCCGATCCTCGCTGGCCAGCGGCTGACTCGTAGCAACCATACCCCGGCGACCATGGACCTGGCATCGGAGGGTTTCGGGCCTTGCAGGATTCGTTTGGCACCCTTGGGCTCTGTGGGCTCTGCTCCCAATCCTGAAACCCCCCTTTGAATCCCACATCATCCCACACTGTCCACACTTTTCGCCGGACCTCAGACTCCCCCCGCCCCTCCGAGCCACGGCCAAAACAAGCTGCAAGGGGCCGGGGCGCGGCGGGAGCTGAAGACGATGCCAGGGTCCGCCATGGCTGCAATGGAGGAAATGCTCTTGCCCGTCTTCTATGACTAATCTTGGCTTCCTTTAGGGTTGTCCGAAACCCTCGTAGCAGAAGATGCTGTGACTTGCGAAGTTTCGAGGCCTTGGCATGCTTGGAAACTTTGCTGTGAAGGCTAGCCTCCATGTCCACTCTCTCAAGTTAGCGTTTCACGACTGCTTGACTTTACCATCATTCTAGGCTCGTCGTCCTGTGGTGGCGAAAGCCTTTGGCGAGGTCTGTCTACCAAACCTAGCCTTCAGGGTGTGGATGTCCGGTTTGCTTTGTTTCTGGGGCCCTCAACTTTCAGTGCGGCTTTGCTGCATGCGTTGTTTAGGATGCCGAAGTCTTTTCGTTTCCTGGACAGACGTCCTCAAGCCCAAACCCAACAAGTAGTGGGAGCATTCTAAAACAGTACAGTAGCTTCTTGAACTCCTTCAAGGCATGCCTGGCATTCGAGCTTCTCGGGTCCGCAAGTGCTTGAGGGCGTGGAAGGCCAGGGCGCCTAGTTTCCTCCATAAATGTGAGCCACCCAAACAAGGAAGTGTGTGTCGGATGTGCTGCTGGCAGGGAGGAAGCCAGAGGTTGAAATCCTGATTCAACTTGTGGCCACCGCTTGCTTCGATCTTATGAGAACTGGTAGTACACCGACGACCGAGTGACGCGCTGCACCGCCCAAACCACTCTGCCAGCGGCAACTGTAGTACCAGGTCGGCTTAACGTAGAATTTGGTCAAAGACTACTGGAGAGGTGCCTCATGCCGCAGACCGCACACCTTCATCCAAGATACGAGCAAGACTCGGCATCGAGAGTGTCCTGATGCAGGGCTCGGACAGCTGCAGTCAGGGTGCTCTGGCACCCGAGCCAGCCCCGAAATTCAAATCAGTGAAGGTGCATGCAAGCTGTGAGGGCAGGGAGGTTTCTGTACAAACGAAGACCCCGCACCCCTGAGCGAGAGTGTCAGTTGTTGACTCCGATGAAGAAGGAACCATGAGAGAGAATCGAAGCCTGGGAGGTATCACATTCGGCCGTGATGTCTCCGTGCTCCTGGAAGAGCTTCTCACCTCAAAAGTTGCACATTCTGCATGCTTTCGCGGCCCGTCGTTGTCTAAAGAATGTGACCAGAATGTGTAGGGTGCCCCTGCAGCATCTTAGGGGGTGGGGCGTGCAACCCGTTCAAGTCCTTCAGGTCGGTCATTGTCTTTGTTGGTTTCTCCGCTTAGGCATTTGTCCTGAATGTTCAGCCGTTCCCTCTTAACGGTCAGAGCTGCGGCACTCCGTAGGAGGTATCCAGAAATTACCCCCCTGCAGGAACCTCAGGACCTTCAGGTCCGGTGCTGGTAGATGGAGACGGGTCGTCAGAGGAGCATCTTGATTCTACAACGGGCGGGGCTCGTCTTCACAAACATCATATGCTGGGTCTAGTCTACTTTACTGGAGCCCTTGCAGCGACCCATGAACCTCCAGAGTCTTGCACCAGAAACATCCAGGCGGGAGCAACTGTGCAGCGATGCGTTTGTTAGCTGAGCTCAACACACCTTTTCTTCGTGTCCTCCAAGGTCCTGCATGTGAGAACATTGCGTAGAACTTTCAGTGTCCGTAGAGGTTGAAACTTAACCGGCGGCCCAGTTCAGGCTGTCCAGGGGCGGCTTTCTTTGAGGTGCCAGACGCTTCCCGCGTGTAGGGGCTGGAGTTCCAAGGATAGAATAACACTTCAGATTTAGTGAGGTGGAGCTAAACTGGGAGACAAGTGGGGAGTGTACAACGCTTCTCCTACCGAAATCAAGTATGGGCTGGTCACTTTGGCCAAGCGAGGGTCTGAGGTTCGCGCATGCTCTGAAGGAACATGTTGAATCATAGGCAGTTCCGGGGCACGTTGATGGTTCTTGTCTCCTACTTACAGTATCTTGCGCAGGAATGCTGGGCCTCCGCAGCCAAGAAACGAAGATGCCTCGCTCGCAACCCTCCCGAGCGAGCGAAAGCTCTGGTACACACAATCCAAAAAGTCCCTCACAACTGGACCTGCGCACAAAGAAGTGTAGTTCCTGCCCCTATCCTTTTTTCAAGTCCTCGTGCGATTGTAGCACAACTTCTCTGCAAACTTGTAGTCCGACCTTGTTGGGGGCTCGAGGCGGGGGTTTCTTGCAATTGCAAATCCCTTTTCTGAAAACGGATTCCAATCCAAATAACCCCGCTGATGGCTTGAAGTTCAACTCAACGACCCTTCGGTTTCTGAGACTTTCAGATGCTTCCCGGGGCTTCATCCAACAAGACTTCGGTTCGAGCGACGTGTGATGGCTTCTTGGGGAGAGCTCTTTCCCAGCATGCATTCCAAGATCCGAGATCACTCCCAAAATCACGCGGCTGCGGTAATGCAAACCGATTGCTGCGCAGCACGACGCGACGGTACTTACATCCAATGTATCACCCGAGAAAGAACACCGAGATCCTCTGGTATTGGACTTGAATGCGATCGTTTTTCCTTGCTTGTTCTTGTGGTTGTTTCGTGTTGGAAGGTTGAGCTTCAGAGCTTCACCCGGCCAAAAGCTGTATTTTCAGAAAATCTGTGTACTTTGTTCTGGGAGGACCGGACTGGTGAACCCGCTCCGGGCGCTCAGCCAGAAACCCTCTCCCAAATAACCTGAACTCCACAACCTTCAAGCGGCCCAAATCGTGCGAAAGATGACATTGGCCGGAAATTTTGCCAGAGTCTTCTGCATGGTGCTCGGGATCTCTTCGGGAGGTACAGGGTAAGGCGCGCACCTCCGCTAGAGACTACGCCTTATGGTTAACATGCAGGAAAACAGTAGGGTTGAGAGATCTGGGAAGTGAGTTCCCTCGTGAATCTCGACGGATGGTTGAACCTCACTGGAAGAAAGGGCTTCGGACTTCCTTTCTGCCACAGCAAGTGCTGAGGTGGCAACACCATTGTCGAGAAGAAGTCGAACTGCTCAATCAAGTAACCTGCCAACGAATCAAGAGGAAAGCAGGAAAGTCGACAAGCAAAGTCATGCAACGCCAAGGAGAAAGCTTCGAAGTCCATCTGACAAAGCCCACTTTCACTCTCCATTTTCCTCAGACCCCTCTTGCGTGTCGGAGGTGAAAGACTCGAACTCGGCGAAGCGCAGTAGTCCTCGTCTGGGAAAGAACCTCCTCAGGGATCACCGTCTCCAAGGGAAGCTCCCGAAAACTAAGCCCGGCAGCCTCTGCAGCTGCCTGGACCTGCTCGGTACCGCCTGCCTCCCGATTACCGTACGTGATGTAGGCATCCCCCTCTGGGCTCAGCTTCAACTTTGTCAGCTTCACCAGGGCTTCCACGTCGTCCTTGTCCAGGCTCCATGGAACACACGTGGGCTGGGCAACATACAACACCTCGGACAGGAGGATTAAGTTGTAGACTTCACCTTCAGTGTCATCGACGCTGCCGGGACCCCAGGATAGGCACCTGACCAGGATGTCGCCGTCGTCCCCATTTGCCAGAGCATTGACCCGAGCAGCACACAGCGCCCGACCGGGACGATCCGAAAGAATAGAAAGTCCGCAGCCAGCCTTCCACGCCAAAATGCCAATGAAGCCCGTCCCGCAGCCCACATCCAACACAGACCGGCCAGCCAAGACACCTTCACGCTCGAGGCGAAGAAGCCTTCCAGCAGTGCTGTTCTCTTGTTATGGGGTGTGGGCTTTAAACGTTCTAGCATAATACGGAGAAAAAAGCTTTCGACAGCACAAGGACAGGAAGGCCATGGCGTGTGTCCCCGGCCAGATTCGCAGGCCCAAGTCGTCGGGGGACAGGTCGTCGGCTCGTTGTTTTGCCATGTACAGCTTCACCTCTGAATTGTCTATGCCTATGCTACGTGAGGGATGTTCCTAGATTCATCCGTGACCATCTTGCGAGATCCTTCAGGAAAGAAGCTGTGTTATGACCCCCCCCAACCCTCCACGACCTTATGCAGAGACCGCCACCTTGTGCGGACCAACTTGGACAGAGCATCCCCTTAGCTCTGCGTCGAGCTCCTCAGAAAGCTGTGTTTCCAGCGGCTCAAGGTCTTCACATGGGAAAAGGCAAGTATCCTCGCCCACCCATTCATCTGCAGTGGAATCCATTTCTAGTTTGGAACCTGCACACCCCAAGCTACTTGAAACGATGCCTTGCACGTCCGACAGCAGGCCAAGCAAGCTTGGACCTCGAAGACTAGTCACTAGTCCGACAATACGGATCCAAAGCCATGGATATCTTGGTAACTTCGGCCGCAGAGCCAAAAGTGCAAGAGATGGCAAGAAATTTGCTTTCGGTTTACATGCAAGATGCGAAACTGCCGAAAGATCTGAAACCCAAGGAGTGCGCCAAACACCGCCAATGACGAACATCTGGCTTGGAACCACGTGGGTGGAGCTGCATTTTCCCGCAAGACCAGACAAGACCCGCGCACCTTCCACATCGACCGTGCCGATGGACGGACTCAGTCAGAAAGCATTGTGGCCACACAGTCGCAGCCCAGCTTGGAAAATTTGCAACAGAAGCACGAAGTATGCAGCAAGAAGTGGTCATGGTGACGCAAACCGCAAGAAGCATCATCGTAAGCGTGCACCAGAAACCGTGACTGCAAACTCAGCAAGTACCCTAACAACCAGGGGATAGAAAGAGCAAGAGAGACACGGAGCCTCAGTTACGCTCAGCGCACAATCCTTGAACCCCGAAACTTTGGGGGCTTCGCGCAAGTCTGGCTAAAATAGAGCTGCGACTTCGAAGGAGTGCTAAGGAGGCCCCAAGGCCAAAATGGGCCTGCAGCAAAAGCCTCAAACCGGTACACACCTGGTTTGCCACGTTGCTGCTTGGGGCTCTCATACGAACCCTCATGAACCGCTCAGAATCCTGCCTGGGCCCTTATCGTTTCGCAAAGAAAACCCTCAAAGCAACAGGATCTTCTTGCTTTTGTCCAGGAGGCTGGTGGATCAATGGGATATCCGCCGGAGCGTTCTGCTGGTAGGTGGACTGCTTTGTGTCACACCTCACTCGGACCACTGCCGCCGGCGATTCGATGGAATCTATTCGCTGAGGATTGTCTGCTGAGTTTCTTTTCCCCTTGACGTGAGCTTTGTGCTTCGGACGGACCGTGTGTGATAAGGAATGTCTGGTACCGTATCTATCTACGGACCTACCTACCTGTCTATCCATTCCTTTAGCTTTCCGCCTTCCTAGCTATCTGTCTGTCTACGTACTCATCCATCCACGCATCCATCCATCCATCCTTCCATCCATCCATGCACCATCCCTCTCTCTGACTCTCTCTCTCTCTCTCTGTCTCTCTCTCTCTCTCTCTCTCTCTCTCTGTGAATTTTCACTCCGTCCCAAGCAGGATGCAGTTGTGTCAGGAACAGGATGCCCGGCAAGACATACTCGAGCAACGGATCTGCTAAACCGCCACCTGAAACCTTCTTCAAACCCAGAGCCCCAAAACTTCCATGAACAAGAATCAGCAAACTCACTTATCTAGTAGGCATGAGGGTTTAGGACTTGCAAGCCCGCGACGTGGCCTGAACTTTCGCTTGCCTTCGACCCTCGGACCACGGAGAACAGAAACGAAAGCCAGACGTCATGGAATCAAATGATCTCGCATCAACGCACCCGAAACTCGAAAGACTTGTAATCATGCTCAAAACTCGTATATACACGCCTATGCAGTCGAACACTCACGCGGTGCGATCAATCAAATCAATCCTTGCGGCCGAGAGGCGTGGCTCCCCACTGGCCCGTGGTGGTCGCACCCTCCATGCTTCGGGGTGTTGGCCGCTGAACTATACTGAACTTAAACCCTTACAAAACTTGTAACTTCTAGCTGTTTCTGAGGGATGTTAGGAACCAAAAGTGCAATTCAAAAACCAAGTGTCCCTAAGTTACAGGTGTTGATTCATACTGCCTGCTGCTGCTATTCTAACAGGCACTTTCGGGGAATCTTACTTCTAAGAACTTCGATATCAGGAGTTTGGCTCTCATTTAGAAGCCACATTCCAGAGGAGCTTCAGGATTGCATGGCGTACCTTTGAGAGTTGCTGTTCCAAGTTCTGAGGATCACGTCTAGTGGTTATAGTTTCCAAGGATATGACACAAACAACGGTGCACAAATTCAAGATTGCAGGGTTAGGCAGGAGATTTTGTTCTTTCCAGCCCCAGGGCCCATTCGTAGGCCCCCAGCCGACGAGGGTTTCCTTTGTGGGTTAAATCCTGCAGCATGGCAGGCACATTTGCAAACTCCTTGAGGCCCCAACCGTTCCTAACCTGCAACCCGTACAAAGCTCTTTTCTTACTGTACGGGAGCTCTACCCAAACAGCGGGGGCCGGCATACGGCATACACGTGCGGACATTGGGAACCTTTTGTACCCTGACAAAAATGCCCCTATCCTGTTCCTTCGCAAAAAGCCACCAGAGAACCGGAAACCCTCCACGCTTGCAGGTCGCCAAGGGGCGGCTTTCTGATAGAACCTCTGCCGTGTCTTGAGGGTGTTGAGCTGGGGCGGTGTGGAGCTCGAGACGTGAGTTGGGGGCTCTGGGGCTTCCGATTGTTGTGGTTTGCTGCCTCCTACTTAAATAGGACAAGCCGCATGGCAGGGTGTGGGGTTTGGCTTGTGAAGAAGGACAAGGCGTTGTGGGATGTTGTGGGTCTGCCGCCATTCGGGCCACACGACAAGTTTATGGAGGATGCTACGTCCGGATAGAGGATCAAGCTGTACATGCAGCAAAGCTGAATCCAAGCACGCATAGCCTACGTAGGCAATAATCTCAGTCCTATACCGATCCGCCCGACCCAGAACATCCCGTCAAGTTTTATGTGGTTCGGGTCGGCCTTTCAGCATCCTGGGTGTGGCAGCTGCATAAAGTGGGGCCAAGTAGGGCTGCCTTGAACCATATTCAACGACTATAATCAGCCTCGTTGTACCTGCGACTTGCATTCATGGGGGCAACGCGAAAGATAGATATGCGACGGAATAAGCCTTGAACCCGAAACCGAATACCCTTCACTCGATTATCCGGGTTTTAGGTAGGGCGGCTTCTTGCTTCGTCGTTATCTTGCGAAGGTGCTGGAGCTTGGCACGAGCTTTGGTTTGGAATGGCTGGCTCGTAGCCATCGTCAAAACCCCGCATGTGCTCACCGGGTGACTTGGTGAAGTTCTGATCGCACGAGGCAGTCATGAGCTGCTTCTCGTTTTCTTTCCTTCGATGCAGGCTCTTAAACTAAACCTGAACATTTATACCGCTCACAGGAGGGAGGGCTTGTTCCAAGTTGCATTCCCACCCATTTGAGGTTCTCATGCATATGGAGGGTTTTCCCAACTCAGAACAGACGCCTTGTGCCCACCAGTTGGTTGCAGGGAAGATAACCTTCAGTCTGTGAAGTCTCGTAAACCAAAGTTCTGGATATGCCGGAATTTCAATTCTCGCGGAAAACCTTGACCTAACCCTTACTCCACGACCTGAGTATTTTCATAACACTTGGGCTGAGGGTCAGCGGCGGGCGTCTCACGCAATGCACTGCAGAAAGTCTGAACCATCGATACGAAAGCTTGAGAACCCCCTAAAATCCAACCCTGAAGCTCGAAACCAAAACCACAGCTCAACCTCGATGCAATGTAAACCCTGAACCATTACAATCTGCCTCCCTCTTTATTCTCCTTTCAGGAAGGGTTTCTGTTGATCAATGATGTCAGTGCATGTCAGTGCCACTCTTCGCACGAAGCGCGCAAAAACCGCATGCCTTGCCCGCTCCAACAGCGTCTAATACATGAGCAAGCAAGGTCGTACTTCCCTTGTGCCTGGGCTATGTTGGCCTCTGCCCTCATCTGCGAGCATTCAGGCTTCCGAGCGCTTCACCAACAGCTAGCAACGAGACGTACGACAGGCCCACTGCGTGCTGCTGGGAAGCTGATCATTGCACATGTCGTACTGGATCTTCTTCTCCTCCTGTCCTAAGGTATGGGACGATAGGTTTTGAAGGCTTTTGAGTTCATGCAGATGACAGGCGGCGGCAGCGGACCAGTAGGAATCTTCGGCAAACGTCGATACACAAAAATGGGCAGCTGCGGATGAGTAACTCACACTCCCACAGCCCGCTGAAGTTTCACCTGTGTGCTTCGATTCATTCAACTTCGTACATCGGGTTGCTGGTATCTCAACGATAAACGGTGGCCGAGGCCCAACGCTTCAACTGGGCCTTGGCTGGGGCACCACTAAGACTCGAGCAAATAAACCCCCGATGCTAAACAAAAGCTTCCACGACCCCACACCATAAAGAACCCAGAGACAACCCCACAAGCACTGTCAAGCGTCGGAGCCCATCCTATCAATCTCCAAACAGCAGCTTCGAAACAGACAGGCTCGGCTGTATCAACTCAATAATATTCCAAGATTAGCATCTTCCGCGGCATTCGTTGTGCTTCACCTTCAGCTTGGCAAGGCCCTGGTACCTGGAATGCTGAGTAGGACTGGCACTAGCACACTCTGAGTTGCGGCTTTCGATTGGTGTTCAGGGCCAAGCTGCTAATGACGATGGTTGCTCTGCCATTTTATCCTGTTTCGGGAAGCAGCTGAAGCCTATGGTGACTGCGGAAGAACATGGCAAAGGCAAGCCTCTGCTTAGCTGCACTGCAGCGCCCTCCCGCAGGGGAGAGGCCACTTTGAGGCTCGAACTTCGAACCCCGAAGGATCAAGAGTCCCATCCCCCTCAACATACTTCTCTCCTGCCTCTCCAGCTTGCCCTCCGGATCTACTTTGCCTCTGAAACAACCTCAAACCCTCAACAACGGGTCCAATAAAGCATAACCCGGAGCAGAAACCATCGGGAAGTGAACCAAGGACCCCCGCACAACCTCAGAGCTTACGGAGACTTGAACTTCTACAAGATTGCGGCATCGCCGCCACCACCACAACTGTTTACCACAGGTTGTAGCGATGGTTTGTGCTACGGCATGTACGCCATCGTGGCCTTTACTCATATCCATTGGCCGGCCAGTGTTGTAGCTCCGAAGCCCCCGAATTTTGAACAAGCCGCGAGCCCTTCCCGTCTCGAACAGCGTTCGAGGGCTCCAGGGCTTTCTCCAAGATCGTGTCGCACAGAGGGAAGCCTAGGTTGGGTCTCCAGGGTTTCAAGTTTGGACATATACTCAAAATGCTGGGGCAGGGCCTGGCAGTTTCGCGGCTTATACTTCGGTGTGGATTTCAAGGCAGCGTCAGGATTTGAGCTTGCGCTTGCACGTGGTCGACTAGGTTGTTTCTAGGTGTTGTGACTCACGAGGGGATCTTGGAGATCGGGCCGCTTTCAGCTCATCGAGAAGGTATGAGGGTCGCACGGCAGCACATCGACTCGAGGCAGCTGCGATGGGACCCAATACCCACATTCACAGCATCTTTAACATGTTCTGCACGACGTGCACCGTCAAGGTGCCGAAATAGGAAGTCTGCCACAAAATTAACGCATACATCCACCGATGTGCTCCGAACAGCAGGACGACCCAGCTCGCCTCTCCAACCACATGGGCAAGGGTTGCTGGTGGTTAAGGGCCGTGCTACGCACTGCAAAGTACGACGATATATACCCAAATCATATGGTCGACCTGCTCAAGTTGTTGCACACCGTTCCTACACTCTGAATCCTTAGCGTAATCACCTCATGAAACAAAACATCCTAATCGCCTGAGCAGCTCAACCCTCGACATACGTTTTTCCAGATCCACAAACTGAACCGAAGAGCTTTTGACTCCCCGCTTCAAGATCTCATCGTCAGCCTTCCGATTTCGAGGGTTTTTCAAAGTCATTCCAGGCTTTCACCGAGGGTGGACTTTCGGGGTTTGAGGCTTTGAAAGCATACCTAGTGCAAGGCCCTCGAGTCTTGGAGTGTCCGACTTCTGCGCGGGGGGTTCAGGAGTAAAGTGTGCGTGGTTGACAGATACTTCGCAGGGTTTACACAGCTCAATCTCATGGATTTTGTGTAGAGTTTTTGTAGGGGCACGGAGATGTTGAAAGAGCGCCAAGCAGAATAACATGACATACCTGGATTTTGCAGCATGGGTGAGGCTTCATTCTTCTGTCCCAAAAGATCGGTCCAGGACAGGGCCCCGCATAAGTCTAACAGTCTTTGGGGCATGTCCTACTTTAGTTGCACGAGGTCAGGCGAAGGAACGCCACAAGGAGTGCGGCGTGTTGAGGCAAACTTGCATTCAAACCCTTCACAGTGGCCTGGAACTGGGAGTTAATCGCCTGAATCATGGATGTATTCAGCAGGCTTTTCACCTGAGCTGGCTTAGTATGCTTCGTGGCTTTAGGATTTGCTATGTGCTTGGGGGCGTCGGACTGGTCTCTCAGGACACCTAGCGCCTAGCACTGTACTCTAATGAGAGTGTGAACCTGTCTATCCTAAACAACCATAACTAGCCGAACCCCAACCCCCGACCCCCCCACCAACTGTCTTTCCGCAGGCTATGTCTGCCTCTCGCATTCAGCACAGGCAAGGGGCGGTTTATGCGACAACCCGTCTGAGTTGCCGTGCATTGGTTGTTGCTGGTCAGCTAGTCAAAGTGACACAGAAAACTTCCGCTGCTTGCTTTCCATCCCGAACCCATCTACTCAATATCGAATCACACCCTCCCTCAAACCCTGCCCTCGTGTCCCCTGCTCTTCCACGTCTTGGGGCTTTGTGGGAATGTGACACTCCCACCAGGGGGTCGAGGCACCCCCCGCACGTAGCCGCGCACTGGAGAATTATGTGGGGACCAGTTTCAGTCGAGTGAAAATGGGCTCATGCACCGGCCTGCCCCCGAAACGACCAGATCTATCACCCCTGCAGACATCCATCTCTCTCTACAGACCGCGTGACCGAGTCCACATAGACTGCCAAGCTGGCCCCATTGCCGGGATGCGCCTCTGGGAGACAGGAATCAAAGGAATCTTCTAAACATCCTGACCCCTGGCAACGACGGACCTTGCAAGCTGCTTCCCTGCACGCTCTCGTGGCACCATGCAGTATTACGTTGTGGTTGCTTGACGGCGGTATGCGGTGATGACAAGCCTGGCCTGGTTGCCCAGCTTCGTGATAGTCTGCCTCAGCTGACTATGTGAGAAAATGGCAGGGATTTTTCTCTCACACTCCAGCCAGATGAGGTTCTGGGTCGGAAACATGGGAAACGTAAGGCGAGCTGTTTTCAGCGGGGATCTGGATATCCTGTCTCCAATTACGGCATTGCAGCCCGGGGTGCGAGGGCTATGCATGTTGGTCCTGGCTGTATCGAACGAGGGGTCGAAAGAAGAGATTCGATATCTTGGGGCTTCAATGTTTCTTTAGAACCCACCAGGACTCAGAGTGTGTGCCATGGGGTGAACACAGGCATCTTGCATAAACGGTGCGCAGACGAGGAAGGCTGAGTACCCTTCGATTTCATTAGGGCCCAAGACCCTTTAGCCAATGCCATGGTCTGCACTTGGCAGCATGCTGGCCATGATGTCGGTCCCTACAAGCATCCCGCTACCTGATGGCTTCGATGCCTAAAACGCCTAAAACTGTAGGATAGAACCTCATCACTCACAACTCCTCCGACCTCGAATACTTGAAGTTTCAGGTCTGGACCGCTGTCACGAATGAGCTTCGGCTCTCCAAGCCCACAATACACTTCGCAAGTCCCAACTTATTCCCAACCACCTGAAGGATCAGCGGTTCTTTTGACTTTTGGACCCCTCCCCGCATGCTTTCTTGGCGCTTCAGGTTCTTGTAGCTATCCATCCTGGTCCGATGCTCCTGGTAATCTTCCGAGCTTCCGGAGGTTTCAAGCAAATTCTGATTCTTGCTGTAGCTTGGTTTTTGATTTGGGTGCAGGGTTTCGGATTTCCAGGAGACTTAGCGGTTTTCAGGTCCAGCGTCTCGAGTTTCAAAGTCCAGCTTACATTAGACCGTAGAGCTTGAAGCCGGATGCAGTGGGCACAAGGTCAAGAGGAGGCCTCAACAATCCCAAACCAAAGCTGTTCAGACACCTAAACTTAAGGGCTTTTTTCACCAAATCCTGAAGTCGAGGTAATCTCAAGGTTTTCCCTCCAACCTGGCGAGGACCAGTCATACAACAGTGGACTCAGCATCAACAGTTTGGCCGACATGTAGGTTGCACGAAGGAGGGCAGGAATTCCTGAGTGCGCATGGCACTAGTCGTCTCACAGATGCTATACTAGAATATACTCCGGCTGGTGCAGCCGGCCAAATTCCAAAGCTCTTGAGTAACTAGCAACATTGCAAACCCTGAACGTGAAAATGCACACCTGTCCGGTCCTTGTGGCCTGCCGAAAGAAGAGACCTGTGCCGAACTCTTGTCGAAGTTCTTTTGGCGCACACTTAGGATTTGTAGCTTTGTGGGTTGCGTCTGTTGCCTTGCCGGGCTCTGGTTGCAACATCAGCGTATGATGCCTCTGCCTGATGATTGCTATCTTAATGTCTAGAGTCGAAAACATGTCACATTTTTCGAAGTTTAATTGATGAAGAACTGTCACGAGATCCTCGAATTGCTGCAGTGTCGTCATACTTCGGATCAGGTTCGTCTCTCCAGGCAGGGATACAGAGAAGACGTGTTCGGTGTGTGCGCACCGAAGTGTTGACAATCCCATGCGCCCACACGTTCGGCAGAGTTCGAGTAAAACAGAGGAATATGGTCAGCAAACGCGTAAGTTTATGAGGGCTAAAACCACATATATAACTCTTGAAGAACTCTCGTCAGCATTCTCAGCTCAACAAGCTACGCGATCCGCATGAAGCTGTCGATACGCTGTCGGAGCTGACGCGCATCGCCCGGCCGTGTGAACACCACATGAGTTCCAAAGAATCTGCGTGTCATGTTCCAGTCGTCCTTGACCTTGAAACTCGAACCCCTGGTCGCAAATCAAATGTGTATAGTGCCGATGAGCTTCCCTTCGCAATCTCTGGGAGCCTTGAATAACTGTACCAGGCCATCCACCCAAAGGCATGAAATTGTCGAGCGTCGTGCTTTCTAATAGGTTGATGACATCTGGAGTCTGGGGTTTAACGGAATAAAACTAACTCGAAACCTCCAGTGCTCTTTGGCCAAATCCGAACCATCGTCACATCGGCTGATGCCCTCAGCCCAAGCGCTGAGTTCACCGAGTTGAGGGGAGAGTAGGAGAAGGTTTTCATAGCGCACAAAAGCGGGGCCTGGGACACTAGCACCTGCGGGAGTCGAGTGAAACATGCAGGTCAGACAGCCCTCAAGCCGACCCTCCATACAACTACGACCTATACAGAACATCGCATGCCCACCGGCAGCCTGTGATCCTCTGCCAGGGATTCAAGCTGAAGGAAATCTGCCGGCAGCCGCATCTCGGAAGCTAGTTTCCTGCAAGAGACCTGAGGCCGCAAAAGTATCTAAGTATGCACGCAAAGCACGCACAGGCACATGGAGGCATGCATGCATGCATGTCTATGTATCTATGTATGTACGTACGTGTGAGGTGAGTATGCAGGTACGTATGTATGTATGTATTCATGTATGTCCATGTATGTCTAGGTATGCCTATGTGTGCTTATATATGTCCAGGTATGTCTATGTATGTATGTATGCATGGATGTCTACATGTATGGATGTATGTGTACATATATATATATATATATATACATGTGCGCACCCGTTATAGGTTGATGAAGACCTCAGGTCCCGGCGCCAACTGCCAGGCCTCGGCTCCGAACGTCAGAGTTGGAACACTGTAGACTTTGCACGAGACTGGTGCAAAAGTGCAAAGTTCCTAGTTACCATAAAGTAAAAGCCAGAAAGTTGGAATATGATTATCCTAAACCCTTTATGGTAAATTATAAGGTATCCTACCCTGAAACCATATTCCAACTTTCTGGAGTTCCCTTTAAACGCAAACGCCTGATCCCAGCACTCCGCAGCCTTCGAAGCCCAGTCAACTGTCAGGCAGGGGGCAGATGAGCAGCAGCCATTGAACTGGCTGTGCCGCACAATGCTTCATTGACCTTAAACCAATCTGTGGCGGCGTTACTGAGGGATGCAACTGCGATGGAACAGGACCTCTCTCTATGCTGTAAACTTCTCAGTACGAAGTTTCTGCCATGAGTCGTTGACTAAATTCTAGATGCAGTAGTGTTTACGGAGGATGGCCATGTGAGAGATGCATCTTCGCGACGGGGTTGGCCTGTTTAGAGACGAAACAAGGCGAGCAAGACTTCGAACTTGCAGCGCCACCGCTTTCAGAACACTCGTATGCAGCGTTTGACAAACTGACGTGTTACAGTCAGAGGCCAAGTCGCATCCCGACTCAGCCTTGTTCATGGAAGCCCACTACAGAAACCCTCACCGCAAACCCCCCAACCAAATGTCCCCAGCCCCAAAAACGTAGACCCGAGATCCTTCATGCGAGAATCCGAAAGCTTGAGCCCTAGCGCTGAGACCCGATTAATCATGAAAATCTAAGAATCCAAACTCGAGAGGCAAAACCAAGCTTGGGCCCAAAGTCCTATGAACTGAACAGTATGCCCTGTGAAGCCATGAAGCCTGAGACCTTCCCGACGCCTCAAACATGAGGAAAATCATCCCTTCTACTTCTAAGTTCCCCGCCCCCCGGTCGCAACCACGGCTGGGAGGAGCCCCATGCGGGGCAAAGCAGGCAGGGCTCTACTTGAGCTCGGAAGCGACGCGGAGCGAATAATTTGAGGAGGGTCATCTGCAATTTTCCAAGTTGTGGTTTCGTGTTGACAGGTTTGCTAAACTTTTCTCACAATATTGCAAGACGTCGGTGAGCTAGTCAAAGGGTTTTACGCGCCTCAGAGCAATAAGCATGAGACTCCGGTTTCTCGCAACAAGGACATATGACGTTCTTTGCATACAGCCCTGGGTCGATGAAGCTTTCAGGACTGCCAGCAACAAAAGCCCCACTCATGCTGTCTCTTCAAGGACCTGAGTGCGGGGATCTTTTTATCTTGTTGTTCTTATTGCTATTCGCTACGGTTATCGTTAATATTCTCGTGGAGACCACTTTGATGTTCTTCCTTTATTGTCACGTCTAGCATGACTATAGTTTTGCGACATCGTCATCAGACATCCAATTACATTTGAGGCTTCTGGTTTGGCTCTCAGACTTAAAGGTTTACGACATATCTAATCTGAGGTTGATGTTGGCTTTTCTTCCTATCCGCCGACGAGGAAAAGCCGAAGCTTCACAGAACACCAGAACATCACAGCATCTTTGTTCGCCCAAACAGACCCGGAAGACACCTCGCATGTTGACCACGATTCAACCCGGCACCCGTCAAGGATCGAAGTTTGGGGTCTGTGCCAAGGTCGCGCATTCCTGCACTAAAATGGGAAGCATGTGCTTGGTTGTGGAAGCGAGGGCCACGCTTGCTAGTGCCCCAGGCGATGAGGATCGCGTTGTTAACCTTAGCCGATCTGGCTTTCGGAGTTTCTCAGTTTTTACTTGGGTTCAGTTGTAGAGATTGTTCACAACACCGCCTCCCTCGATGAACTTGTCTGCTTCGGGCGTCCTTCTGCATCGGAAACAATTGAAACTCAAGAACTGCAAACCTCTTCAGAACCCTCGCCCTACCAACCCCAAACACATCTGACCGGTGTCCACCTCGTCTTGGATCCGTTTCAACAGCTCTTGTCTTAAGGAATCTTCGAGGAGACCGGGCGGCGCAGTCAAAGAAGTTGAACGCAGTGTCGCAGCCAACGCCCAGTAACTCCTGTTAAGGTTTCTAGTTTTTATAGTTTTTATGAGATCCTGAAGGGAGACCCAGCTTATGACACACTGACTAGACCGAAGCTGTTTCCGCGAAGGTCTAAGACATAAATGCCTTCTTTATAAAGTTTCTCATGCTCATGCCAATCATTTCGGGCGGGATTGCGCTAAAACTGCCATGTCTGGGCGTTGAGCAGCACGGTCATGGTCATGTCAAGTTCATTCGGCCGTTCCTGATGTTGCATGCTCCAGGGTTTAAACGTCGCCTGCGTCTCTTGATTTTGGGTTTCAGGCTTCGGGCTTCGGAGGTGTTTCAATCCGAGAGATTGAGCTTCTCAAGGAACTGGGGAGCAGTTCTTCCCGGATGATGCTGCAGGGAAGGGCCCAGGTTCGCGTGGGCGACCCTAGAACCGCTTGCAACCCGTGAAGTACAACATTGCCCGTTCAAAACAGCATGTCAATGTAACTACAGTGATGAGGCTGTCGTTGTCAAAGGAAGAAGCCTCTATACATCCATCTATCTGTCTCTCTATCCATCCATCTCTTTATCTAATAGTCTGTATATCTATCTATGTATCTAGCCCCTCCAACACCACAAACTACCTCTTCTACCGCCAGCTACGGTAAATATTGCAAGGCAATATCAAGCAGGTTTCAACATGATTCATTACCATTTAATCAGTACCTGCACTGGGATGCGGTGGGGACCAAAGATCCAAGATGCTCCAGCATTTCCAGGAAGCTTGTGAACACAAGTCTGCATTTAACTGAAACCGTCTGGGAATACCTTGTGGGGCATAGTTGATCTTTGGTCCCAGCTGATATTCAATTTCATTAAGTGCAAGTCTACATTTAAACTCAAATCGAGGCTGGAACGTAGTACAAAGCCATGACAGATTTCGGTACAGGGAGGTGGAAGCCTTGGTGACCCCTTCTTTGCTGCTCAAGGACACATACCTAGTATGTGTTAAATGCCTGCCCGCTACGAGAGCGAGAAACTCCATAAATACCGGTGGGATTGATGGTCATCATCTTAAGTTTGGTGACAGCTATTGGCTAATCAGATGAGATGTGGCATCATGGTGAATCCAGGTACATGCTCTAATGCAAAGCCTGCAACATCAATCAAGCACGTTGCCAAGAAATGCGAAATCAGGTGGGAGCACCCAAGGAAATATCATCCCATGTGACAAGCGCACGTGTCTTCGCTTATCTCGCGCACTCCACACACAACTAAATACTGTCCATGTACTCTTGAGTTGCTTCTATTTGGGTTATGTGAGTTTGAAGTAACTATTCGAGAGTGTCGTTGTGGGGGGGGGGCGCTAATCGGTCTGTTCCACGCGCTCCGACCGTTCCACTCGTTCCACCCGTGCCTTAACTGTTCCACTCATTCCTTTCGCTGGCGCGAGTGGCGCGAGAGGCACGAGTGCCACTCGTTCCGCTCGTCCTGTGCCAGGATCGCTAATGTGTTGGACTTGGAACGGGGCAAGGGGCGCCCAACCCGTTCCACTCGTTCCCCACATGCGTGAATATGTCGGACTTGGAAAGTGGGGCACGGGGAGGCGCGAATGGAACGGGCGCAGCGAGTGACGAGTGGCTCGAGTAGAACGGGCGCAGCGAGTGGCGCGAGTGGCGCGGCGCGGACGGCTTCAATTTCTCCCCCACGCGGTCGCAATGGAATATGCATTCGGCATTTAAGTAGTATGCATGTTGAGACACATGTCCTCCCCCTCCCCACCCCTTGCCCCCACCCCCCGAACCCCGAATCCGCCGACTGCCGTTTTTGTTGCTGCGGGCGGCATATCCCTAGATTGTCGCTTTCTGGTAGCTGAATAGCCGTGCTGGTTTCTTTAACAAAATCCCTGCGTATTTCAAGTTAGGGTGCAGATGTACTGCTGTAGTGTCACACTCATTCAGCTACGCATGCAGGAAACGGGTTTCCTAGCCTGTCGCGGGTGTGGATGCGTGCGTGCGTGCGTGTTTGTGTACTTTTATGTGTGTTGGTATGTATGTACGTATGTATGTCTGTGTATGCATGTGCATGTATATGTATATGTACTGTATGTGTGCGTATGTAAATGTACGCATGGGTAAGTACATGTATGTATGAGTGTATGTGTATGTATATGTATCTATATGTAGGTATGTCCAGGTATGTGTATGTATGCATGTGTACCTGTGCGCAGTTGTATGTGTGTGTGTGTGTGTGTATGTATGTATGTGTATGTATGTGGATGTCTGCGTATGGGTGTATGCGTGTATGTAGCGCGTACGTGTATGTATGTGCATGTATGCGAATGTATGTGAATGTATGTGTACGTATGTATGTATGCATGTATGTATGTGTATGTATGCGTATGTATGTGTGCGCATGCATGCGTATGTGTATGTATGTGTATGTATGTGTATGTATGTGTATGTATGTGTATGTATGTGTATGTATGTATACGTATGTGTGCACGTGAACATATATTTGTATGTGATAGCATCTGCATTTGCACTTGTGTTCGTACTGGTGTTTGTGTACGTATGTATGTACGTATGTATATCTATCTATATATATATATGTGCACGTATGATGTACTGAACCATGTATGTATGCACGCATGCTATTTATAGGCATGTGTGTGTGCACATGCCTGCACATGCTTTAATATATGGAGTTGGTCGACATGAGATATTGAAATTAGACTGCAATCCCTTGCATGGTCCAGGCTGCGATACTCTTTAAAATCTTTAAAAACTCGGAAGCTCTGTACCACAGTTTTCAGCAGACAATGCCTCGATTGCGCTGCCGCAGTGCGGCACGAAGTAAGTCCTTGACAAACTCCGTTGGGATAATTACGACGTTTCTCGGTCGTGCAGGTACGCTGTGAAGGTTGCTTGTTCAGATTGCTGTTGGTAGCACTGCTACTGCTACTGCAGCATAGGAATAGCAGCGACGATAGTCGAAACACCTACATCCTGGTCGCGAGAAGAGTAGGCAGTGCAAAAATAAGTGAGAACAGTTCAACTTACCGCGAGAACTTGCCGTAGTATGCTACAAATCAACAAGGCACCACCATGATGTTTCGTGGTTACAGGGAGGATGCACTAGAATCATCTGCAGCCCCCCACCCCAACCGCTTGCACAGTGCTTGCAAAGCCTTGCGGCAACCTCCGAACCACTCAAGCTCCATGGAGACCTGAGTATGTAAGCAAAACATACAATGTAAATTGCCTGCTCAGGCGCGAAAGAAGGAATCCCAGCAGTGCCGCTGACACAGCTAAAGGATCCTTCCGGAATACTCTTGGGGCTGAGCTTGTTCGGGCCTCGTCTAGGCGTTTTTTAAGAGTTCGGCCAGACCACTGAAGATAGTCTGTGGAAGACAACAGCGCATGAAGGGCGACGGCGCGACTGTCTAAAATGTACACCGCCAGATCGCGAGCCGGCGACCGCCGTTCACGCCCAGGGGGCCTTGTGGGTTTGCCTCTGGTTCACAGCAACAGCACGCCCGGGGAACTTGACAAGTGGCTTGGAAGCCTTGGAAAGTTCCGTAGCACCTACACTTGCGAGCCTAGGTGTAACCCCTTTCCTGCCAGCCAAACCGCCGATCGCCAGACCTGGGCGGGCACACGCGACTCATGCTCTTGGAAACGATACAACCAGCAAGCTCTCGCCGAGAGTGCGAAGCCGAAGAGGGACGCGGAAAACCCAAAGTTCCAAGCTCTGAAACCAAACACCATGGTAACTATATGCCATAGTATCCCACACTCTTCTGGTGTCGATGTTGCTCGGGGTTCCGGGGGTGAAGCTTGGAAGCACGTGGAAGCGGCTCTGGCTCGATTTCTGAGCACTGAAGTTCAATTCCCCATGAGGAGCCCTGAAGCAAGACTTACCTTTGGTTAGTAGGGAATGGATAAGTGTACTCCATTCCTCCATTCCCTACTAACCAAAGGTAAGAAGAGAGCACTGCAAGAGAGCGCAAGAGAATTACGGGGCAGGGGCCATCTTGTCATTGTGTGGTTTATAGCTCAGAGTTAGAATATCAAGCCGGCCTGCCTCTTCATCAGCAGCACATACATGCTGCCACCTTCCAGCCAGCAGAAACAAAGGCTTCGGGGTCTACAGGCGCAGAGCCTGTGGCCTGGCACATCTTGGTTTTCAAGTCGAGGTCCGTCATATTCGTTCGAACAGAAACGTGCATGCATGATCAGTTTTGAATGCCCAGCCCATTTAAAAGGAGCCTCCAAAGGCCGTGAGCATGGCGCCCGCGAGGCCCCAAGCCACCCACTCCGCACCTTCGAATTGGGGTTTGGGGAGTTTTGGGGTGAGCTCGCGGATGTAGAGTTGAGGATAGCAGAGGTCGAGGTCTTGCGGTGTAGTGCCTGATTCTCGGGACATGACAAAGCGTGCTCCGCCTCAACAGGGCCTCGAAGGAGCTGCCGGGGGCGGCTTTGCTTGCTCGAATTCATATGCCGAGTGCCCCGAAAGTCTTCAAAGCGCTGAGGTAGCACCGAACATGATTTCATCCATCCATCATCCACTCATCTACCATGCAGCACCTCGACCAGAAACCCTTCGTCTATCAACCCTTCCACAGCGCTCCATCCAACCCTCTAACAAACCCCTTCTAAGAACCCTCCTCATGCTTCTCCGATGCACTGGCGGGATTCAGGACCACGGCCGAAGAGCTTCTCCCCATACAGTCGCGGATTCAGAGACATGCCCACAATGATTGTCCCGTCATCATCATCATCATCCTCATCGTCATCATCATCGCCATCATCATCATGATGCCGTTGAAGGGTCATCGGCCACAAAAAGACTTCTATCGACATCGCATCGGTATCGTCATCGAACCGTGCCCCCATCGCAGAAAACCACATCGCACCAAAATCGACACTGCATGACACGGCATCGTGGTATCGGGCTTCGTGGCTAGCCAGGCAACGATGCAAGCAGCCAGCCACCAGACAGCCACCAGTCACAAACCGCCACAGCCAGCGGCGACGAACCAGCAGCACCAGCCACAAGACACAAACCTTCGGCCACAGCCACCAGCAACCCCCTCCAACCACATCCCGTGCCAAACACCGCAGACCCATCCACACCTCCCTTCCTCATCCAGCCACCACCTCCATCCGCCTTTTTATGTAATCCGCCCATCCAGCCTCCATTAAGCAATCCTCCTCCATCCACCCCTCAACCACCACCTCCATCCACCCCTCCATCCAGCCACTCTCTTCCATCCTTGCCCTTCACCCTTCTAGCCAAACCCTTCGACACCTCCCCTCCGAGCACCCCCCTCCAGCCACCCTTCTAGCCACGCCCAGCTACCACCCAGTCACACCCCTTCCAGCCACACCCCTGCAGCCACACAGGTCCAGCCACAACCCTTCCAGCTAAACGCTAGGTACAGAAACTGCAAAACTAAACAAAGGCAACCCTTTGGCCGCCCCTGGCCATGCCCTCCTTGGTGAGTGGCACGTCTTGTGCATCGTTGTTTACGTTGTTTTCTTGAACCTTCTGACAACAAGTGTTCCCATCTCTTGAGGGTTCTTGTCTCTTTCTTGTCTTTTCTTGGCTCACTTCGCACAACTTGTCACAAGTTGCATGGGCAACTTGCTCACGAACCACTGCGTAAGCTAGAGCCACGGTCACCAATGGTTGTCCCCATGTACTGGCGGGATTCAGAGACACGACCGCAAACTCCGCTTCCCCAAAAGACCTGCCGGAATTTCACGAGGCCAATGTCAAAGCGGCACCGCACGCGCAGCGACCGAGCGTCCACATCCAACGACATGGTTCTCATTCCGAGGCAAACATACGGTCGGGTACTGGAGTAGTCAACAGTGGGTCGCGTTTCCTAGAATCACATCCCATGCAAACAACATCGTTACATCACGGCCAGTGCGATTTTGCTTTTTGCAACACTCAGTTCAAGTTGCTCTGAACTCTGAATGCAGCCCGGGCTCTGGGAAACACAGGGCCCGGATATTTCAAGTGCATGCAGCGGCCGCCAATGTAGCCGCAAATGGCCAACGACACGAGATCCTTTGCGATCCAAGATCAGGCTCGGCATCACCGGACTGACTGAACAACGTCACAGCCTCCGCCGCTAACGTCCGTCTCTGAGCATCATCGTCGTGACCTCCATCGCCACCACCACCACCACCACCACCACCACCACCACCTCCCCAGCATCGTCACCGAGCCACCATCACCAACGCCGCACATCAAGACGAAATGTGATCGTTCACAGCTTGTCGGTCCTGATGGGTATCGCTGAAAAAAGGCTGACGGCTGACAACCACAAACAACTTGTGACTAAGTATGCCTCCCATTGTTTAGTCTCGACAGCGGCATGACTGACAGCTCTCCGCTGGGATCGATGCTTCTGCGAGATGCCCTCGAAAGAACGCTTCCCATCATTGTGCTTAATGCAGGCATTCGGGATATCAGAATCTCGCATCCATGCATCTGTTCATCACGCTTGTCAGCATTGCTACCATCGTCTTTGTCATCACTGTTGCTCTGGCTATATTTCGCCGACCCCATGACAGACAGGGTGCCGACTCGACGTGTGAAAGGATGGCCGGAACGCGGTGGGCCACCTCCTCTTTGGCCGCCATGGCGGGTGCATGGGGCGAGGTGGTCTCACGTTGACTGACAGCTTGGGGTTTCGAGTTCAGGGCTTGCGGTCAATGGCAGCATGAAGGTTCGGATTGAAGGCTGTGCCGAAGCTCACGTATCAACGGTTGCAAGAAGCGCTGCCTCTTCTGGTGGTTGCCTGAATGGTTCTTCTTCAAGAAATTCAACAATGAGCTGGATCTGCACCGCTGTATGGAGATTGGCCCCAGCTTCAGGACATTCACGATACCGTACCAGTCTGAGCCAATCGACGGCATGCTCAAGGTCTACATGGTTTGGGATTCAGAGTCTGCGCGACCTTCGTACCAGCAAGCTCGAAACGAGCAAGCACAAACAGTGCTGGGCGGTACTCAAGGCGTTTGTTTGCTTCTACGAGATCACATGTCTGTGATCCTTGCAAGCAGTCGGGCCGAGCAAGCGTGGAGCCCAGCAAAGCCCTGAGGAACAAAGAAGCTGTCGAGAAATGGTCACACACCAGTTGTCTTTATTGGATATGCTCGCGAAAAACGCATCTTCTGCATCCAGCAGTTAGAACGAATACAACCCAACTACAGAAACAGATGCTGCTGCAACCGATATAAACTGCGAATGCACATGTGCTGTTAAACTTCACAGAAAGAAACGGCCGAAACACTGCCACAAGAAATTGATGAAGTCTTGAGGTCGTTCTAGAATCCTGAGACGCAGCGTCCTCACCAAAGCTAGGTTGCAACAACTGCAGCGATGGTGTCCCGGCCTGGCGTCTGCATTTCCCTTTGAAAAGTAACTGCTAATACGGAATTCCAGCAGCTCGAGCTGCGGCGGGTTCTTTTGTGCTGATATGTCGCCGGTGTAGCCGCTCTAGCCGCTCAAGGGAAATTCAACCGTCGTCATTCTAATCTGCTCGCCTTGTCTTTTTTTCTTCAGTGGCTGCCTAGTGCTGCTAGCTGGACATATCGCAACTCCCCATATTCGTCCAAAGCAATCTGCCTTTTTTCCACCTGACCCAGGTATTGCAGCTTGCTAAACTGGGCAAGTTGAGGCCTATCAGCTTCAGCTGACTCATGGTCTTGGCTCGCTAGTAAACCGCTCGGTGACGGCAAAAAGCAGCCGCAGGAACATTAGCTTCTGCCGAGTACATGCATTCAAGCATACACGCCCCTGAACCAAACCTTTTCGGAGCCACACACCAGTTCAAGCAGCATAATGCTTCAATGCCACACCCTCTACCAGGGCTGCTCTAGACTTCGGCCTGCACTGCAGGTAGAGTTTACAGAACTCTTATTTGCGGTCTAGAAGATTTTGCATTTTCATGCCGTGCACTCACTTGCCGTCTGTCCGGGGTCGCGCGTCCGGCGGAGGCCCTCCCACCAGAAAGCTGTCCTGGTAGTTCTTCCAGATACAAGGGGCCGAGCGTCAAGAGAGAACACGGCGCAGCCCAGTTTTTGAGTTCGAGGCTTTTGGGCGTTGGTGGAAACCCTGCGCTGGACGTTCCTCGTCGACTGTCATTGTCACTTGGCCGATGCAGATAGTCAGGAAAATGTAGTAAGCATGACACATAGCAACATATTGGCAACAAGATTTAACCAAGGACCGAGACAAGGCCAGGCTACACGGGCTGCAGCTCACTGACTTATAGACGCGCGCACACGTTTGCGTGAATCTTGGTTGAAGACGTTGCAATGCAGATTCGGCCCTGGTTCGGTGCCCAGGGTCATGACAACAAACGAAGGTCATCTGCGAACTCGAGATTTGCACCCAGGTTGTCGTGATATGGGGATCATTACTAAGATCAGCAGGAGCATTGCCCAGCTGGTTTGTGTTCGGCTGTGACGGTTACCTTCGTTGGAGGGCCTCATGTGTTCTTCGGTGAGCCTGCGAGTCATCAACGGAAATGTGTGCCTTTTGGCCAGCAGCTCGATCCAGACCCTTGGGCCCAAAACAGCTCACAAACGCCAATAAACCTGTCAACCCGCGGACGATGGCGAAAGCCCAGACCAAAGCCAGCAAAACCGTGGTCAAAAGCATACGTAGAACCCCGGCTGAAGAATGTCTTGATTGCTGCTGTATCTACCTTCAATTAGAATAACCACAGCATGGCTCCGGCAACAGTGCGGCCGCACCCGCGCCGCCACCCGACCAGCCAAGCATTGCGGAATCCTTAATTCGGCCGTCTCGCAGCAGGGTGCAAAGCTTATTCTACAGAGTGCTGTTTTCATGTATTTCAATGATCTCAACCAAGTCTCAGTCCCTGTCAGTGGCGAAAAAACTGTCGTTCCCCTTTAACTTCAAGGACCCACGTTCTTCAAGAAACGACCCTTACTCTCAATCCTAGTATATCTACTGGACCTACTACCTCAGAAGCAAAATCTGCATCTGTTCCGCGAAATCAACTGAAAGCATGCTCATCCCAAGGAGTCCTGTGTGACAAAAAGACTAAGTGACTAAGTTTGGCTGGAGTGGCAACACTCCCTTCCTCCTTCTGTGAAATCTGAGCATCGAGTCTCGAGCTTTTGAGCCTCAACATTGGACACCCGCTGTGTTGAATCTTCCAACCTGAAAGATATGGAGCTCTCCCAAAACCTGAAGCCCAAAGAGAAATCCTCAGTAGGGCCACGCCGCACACAGCATGCCTTCCGACGGGCAGCCTCCCACTGTCGCTTTGGCCTGGGTTTGGGCCGGGCTTGGTCTTGTCATTAGGTCCTTCTGGGGGATACAGGCAGTTTTCGCGACAGTGTTGCGACTTGCCACTACACTTCCTCCGCCTTCTTCAATGTCGGACGCTTACAGGTCACATCGCACGCCCACACTCGGAAAAGTGTGGCAAGGTCTGCCATGACAAGGTTTAGTTTCGACTCGCACTCGCACGCAGCAGGCAAGGATTCACGACAAGTGGTCTAAGAACTCAAACATGACTTGATGTAGCACAGCGACGTCAACCCACCTTCGAAGATAACCATCTAAGAATATTCCGAAGCCAGGCTACAGCCTGGCTAAACTCTTACCTGAACGAAGACACCAGGGACGACATCGCCACCACATCAGAGACTCGCGCAGTGGCACGTCTACCTACACCCCTGGAGCATCGACAGCATCCCGTAAGCCTTCAGCCCTTGATACAGGAACAAAAGGAGCAGACTTCGGCCATAGGGCCGCTAAATCCTGTGCCACGGACCGGCGGAGCACATCTCCGGGGATTAAAACATGGGATAGAAGACAGAATTCCAAAAAACTCGAAGCCCAAACTCAACTTCAACCAGTCGAAGGGCCAGGGGTTCGTCGTTCACGATGGCGCCAACTTTTGCCACAACCACTCTCGAGCCGTCCTGCGAATTTTGCACTCAGGCTCGGATCATTTATGGGTGATCGGATGGAGATGCTTTGAAGGTTAGGAAGTGGTACCTGGTGCTCACACTCCAGACCAAGCAACAGCAAGAGTTGAGCATGGTTCTCAATTGTGAGGAGCCCTTGCTCTCACATCTGCAACGCGAAAGGTGAAACCGCTAAGGCCGCTAAGGTAAACAGCTTCAAGGAAGCGTGTCAACTCACGGCTGGTTGCCCAGAGGACGAATCTTCAAATATAAGCAGGCAAAATGGGTAATTAAAGCCCAGGGGCAGCTCAATTCTGTACTGCTGCCCCTATCGGGGGCTACCGACCGACGTGTGTAGCAACTGCTCTTGCTCCACTCTGTCAGAGTGATATCCACTCGCGATCTTGGCGTCAAGCTCGACCTTCATGCTGTCTTTGATGTAGGTCTCAGGAAGGTCCACACGCTTCACGACCTGGATGCCAGCGCCAGTGATTGCTTCATACTTCTCATTGCTCATAGAGCACAGAAGATCGATGCGTCGGATTCCCATCCAATTCAGGGCGTCCGGCATCATAGTCTGGAAACGTGCATCTCGGATGCCGGCAATGGCTTCCGTGTGGTGGAAATACATCTCCGGGCGATCTCCACCGTCTTGATTCACACGGGCATTGTACACCCTGAACTTGATCACTTCACCAAGGCTGCGACCCTCCTTCCTGAAGTAAATCACGACACCAACCCCACCCCGCTGGGCACACTCGACAGCCTCGCGCAGTGCGAAGATGAGGTAGGGCCGGCAGCTACAGATATCGCTTCCGAATACATCCGAGCCGATGCACTCATCGTGCACGCGAACGCACACCTCTGTCCTTTCATCCTTGAGCTTCCTTGCATCACCAAAAGTGTAGATTGTGAGCCCACCGACAGGCGGAAGATAGGTCTTCACGTTGGGGTCCAGCAGCCGGCTGTCATGGGAGAACTTGTGCAGGGCTTCCCGCAGCTCTTGCTCACTGAGGCCCACCCTCTCTGCCATGAGAGGAATGTTCCAGGCATAGCTGATGGCACACTTTGATGTGACAATCTCGTTCGAGGGCAGAACGACTTTACCGTCGATGCGCAAGTCCTTGAGCTCTGGAATATCCAGCTTGGCTTTGCAAGCGGCAATGGTGGGAGGATGTGCTGTCATGCCCAAGGGGTCAAAGGTAGAGATGCGATCCCAATCCTTGTGAGTCCCTGGGTCCTCAATCAGCTCCTTGAACTCCGGCAAATAAAACTCGGCCTCTGTTCGAGTTTTGTACCATTCCTTCAAGTCGACCCCCGCCTTGGCCTCAGCGATGCCCCAGTAGGCAGCATGGTCCCAACCATAGCATCCCGCATAGACCCCAGCCTCAAGATCATCATGAACATCTCTCCAACTATAGCCTGTTGCCGGGTCATTGCGGCAAATGCGAGGAATCAGGCTTCCCTGACTTTGCCGTGGCGAGTTGCAACCGCAGGCCCCGAATGAGTCTTTGCAAAGGCGAGGAACTAGATGTGCAGACAAACGGGCGGCACGACGGTTTGGCCGAGACATGCCTGCCAAAAAAGTCTTGGAGTGTGTAAGAGTTATTGGGCTTGTCGGTCAGCGATGGTCCTCAGCCAAAGTGGCTACAGTACGATATGACATTCACGGCCGATGGTCTGACCTGCACACATCTACAGTCTGTAACAGTCTAAATTAGGAAGCTGCGAAGAAGCTGCGCAACAAGTCCTTCACGTTTGAAGCGTTCGTCACAATTCTCAGCGGAGCTGACTCCCCGACATCCACTTCCAGCTTCTTTAGCTTGTCCTCAGGATTTATCCTAGACTCTGTAGCTGTTCGTACATGAGTGTCAGTTGTTGGGAGTCTCCGATTGACCCCTGCAAAACAGCGCATTCAAGAAAGGTCTACAGTGCGCGCCCTCAATGCTTTGGCGACGAGCTCTGAGCTCGGATCTAAGCAAAAGCTCGAGCTCACTCGCCTTGACACCCAAGGAGCAAAGGCCGGGCATTATGCCAGGCTTCCAGCTTCACATGTACTTCACGGCAACTGGTTAGGGACAAAGGCAGCAATATTTGCAGCAGCAGCAGCAGCAGTCTTACTAGCAACCTAGCCGTAGCAGAACAAGTCGGTGCGAGAAAAGCAGCAAGCGGCACAATGCAATCAGCAAACAGCTCAGGCCTTCAAGCTAGATACGATCCTAGAAACAAAGATGGAAAACTGAATATCCAATGGAGCGAATACAGCAAGAACAGCATGCAAACGGCCGCAGCACACAGCTTCCAGCTACCTTTGCAAACTTCGGTACAACCAAGAAGCCTTGCCGGGAACTGGTTCGCAGGTCCTCAGAGATAGCTTTAAAACAGACCCCACGAAATCTTTTGACCGAGGCTCTGGAGATATCTACTAAAAACATGTCGGTGTTGTACAGTAGGTTACTTACTAATCGTCTCGGCTCCTCCATTCTCGCAATGCCCCCATGTTTTCGGTAGTTTTGCCGCGCTCTCCTTGCTATGGCATGGCTTGCGACGCATTCAGTTCTCAAAAGAAAGCTCTAGGTGTTGTCTCTCCGAACCTGGAACTTCAGCTCCAAGATGCTCGTATCAAACTCCTATCCGCTGCCGGGCCGAGGGGCAGCACAGAATTTGCCTTTCGATTCCAGACTCTCACAGCATGCAAGAGTGTCGTTTATGAGGGCTCTCTTCATGTGGTTTCGTGTTTAGGGTTCTTGGATTCTTTGCTGCCTATTCGGGCGGGCAGTGCGATTTCTCTATGTAGGGACTGTGTCAATCCTAAACATCTACCTAAGCGCTGATGAACGGGCTACTACTTCCACAATCCCCGCCCCTTCTACAGCGCGTCTTGCCTGAATGCAACTTGCTTGCAGGCTCGGCTCTGGACCAAGCCCACCACATAACCGTCGAATCTCGGGTCGACCACTGCGGGCTTTGGTGCCTTTGAGCTGCGGAAAGACTAGCTAGAAGAGGGTGTAACAAGGGGGCGTAAAGGCATGTAGGCCTATAGGCCTTGGGCAGGGTTCAATGTGGGCCTTCGTGACTCGAAATGGATTTGCTAGGAAAATCGGTCTATATTGGTCAAGGGCCAGCATTGGCAAGCCTTACGAAAACCACTCAATGGCCCACTTCGACTCGGATTTGCGAAACTTGCAGCAGCTCCTGAATGGCTGAAAAAAGCATCTGGCCGTGGCTACAACTCAGGGCCTGAATTCCATCTCGTGTCGCGCCGAGTTTGGCGGGATTTTCTACAGGCATGAAGAAGGTGCCAAGGAAGTGCACTAGCAATCATTGTGCTCCCAGAACGGGTTTAAGGGCAGAGGATGGCAAGGCAGGAGCTGTTCTGTAAGATTTCGGTTCACAGATTCTCCGCGGCCCAAGACTTGTTTGCTCGAAGCAGATCGCATCTTGCAATCGAAGCCTTGAACAGGAGTGGGCTCAAATACATGATTGGAGCAGGGCTCCCGGAGGTCATGGAAAATCATTGGACTATAACACGGGTGCGCGCTAGACGAAGGCGCGAGTGGCAGGAACCAGCCGTGACCAACAACAAAGACCGTCACAATCTGAGTACACGGAGCGGACATGCGACGACCCCGAGACCAAAGGAGGCCTGTCCCGCCACACCTAGACAAAACCGGTACCGCCGCACCTGGGCGGGGCAAAAAGCATGCCACGTTTAATTTCAAGACATCGGGCCCACAACAGCGAGCAGAGCAAAACGCAACTATTTCCAACGAGTACCCCAGGATCTTTTCTGAAACTCATTTGGCAAACGGTGTGGCCAATCGAAGCTCAGCAACCCCACACGCCACGCAGATCGATTCTTCTGCCGGGTTCTCCTGTGGTTTGGACTCGCACACTCGTTGTTGAGGGCTTTGGGTTTGAGAGGGTTGGGGGTCCCAACACTCACAGAAGGGACTTACATAGTCTTGAGAAGGTGTTTACATCTGTCCGAACGCAAGCTCTGCAAAGCAGCTGCATAATGGCTTGTTTGGCGCGCTTTCTTTTTCACATATACATATACATATACGCATACACACACAAACACACATACACATACACATGCACATGCACATGCACGTGCACGTGCACATGCACATGCACATGCACATGCACATGCACATGCATATATGTACACATATACATGTACATATATACACATATATATATATATATGCCCATATATATATGCCCATATATACATATATATATGTATACACATAACTCTGTGTGTGTGTGTTCGTGTCTGCGCGTACGCATGTACGTACGTATGAATGCATGTATGCAAGTGGATGGACGGATAGACGGATAGACGGATGGAGGGATGGATGGATGGATGGATGGAGGCAGGGATGGATGCATGGATGGTGGGGATGGATGTGCGCATGCATGCATGCGCCTGTGACTGAATATAAAAGTATATAGTTATAAATATGGATATATATATATATATATGCATGCACACATACGAAGTAATGCGCCGCACACATGTATATGCGTAGGTCCAGGTGCGTGTGCAAATATACATATGCACATGTTTTAGGCGATGCTGATATGATATGGGCTGTGAAGGAGCACACACCTGTTCGGCAGTAGGCTCTACTCGAGAGGGCGAAATCCGTACTCTGAAGTAAAGCAGTCCTGAAGCCAAGGAACCCTTAACCCCAAAATCCTCCCGAATCCCTACGTCGCCAAGCCCTAAGCCCCCCGAATGCCGGCCTGCCCACACTCCTCACAGATCCAGGGTTCGGGTTCGGCCGCAGGATCGGGATCGGCCTCTGCCTTGGCCTTGGCCGGCTTCTCCTTCCTGGGCTCTGCAAGCCCTTCTGTGAGTTTAGGCTTTCGGGTTCTTGAGCCTACAACGGTTTGAGGGCTGGACGAGTTTAGGGTGAGCGCCTGCGGCTGAGGGTGCGGGGGCTCATGATTTACAACGGCGCAGCAGTAAGGCATGGCAGCTTCTATGTGCCCATGGATTCTACGTGTTTGAGGCGGTTCGGCGTTCTTTCATGCGGCCTGTCGGCGTGGTTTAACAGTTTCCGGCAATGCACAAAGGTAGTGCCTTCGACAGAACATCAGCATGGGCGTAGTTTTGGAGGAATTGAGCAGCCTTGCTCGACAAGGACTTGCTAGACGGAATATTCGAAAGGATTTACATTGTAGAGGCAAAAGTTGCTGCGACTACGTTGCCGAGACTGCTATTGCGACAACGCGGTGTCTATTCTTGAGTAACGGCTTATCTGTGTCGCCAGCACGGACATTCCGCTTGCGGCCATGTGGCGGTTTCTTGCCCATGCCACGACCCGTCAGAGGATTTACAACGTTTGACTTACGAGACGCTTACGAGTTCTGTTTCGTGCCGTCTGGCAGTCTGGCAGCCAGCAGTCGGTTTAGCACTCAAGTTGCTGCCAGTCGCACTTGCTCCAGGAAGCTTCTGTCAGTCTGTGACTGTGTGTTGCATTTGAAGCCGAGAAGCTGCAAAAGCGAGCAGATCACAGGCAATATCTGGCAGTCTTCAGGCTTCACCGTAAACTGTACGAAAAAAGACTAGGTTCAAAAAGCTTAAGATTGAAAACAACCCCCGCGGCTCTCATCCCAAGCCCAAACCGCGTTCGGCAATTTGTGGGCAATGGTTTTGGGGACGCTGCAGCAGAGCAGAAGGTTTGGGAGTACCTCTCTCGTGTATGCTCGGCTGCCGGTCGACTCACAAACCAAAAGCAACGTTGAGGCCTCGGCACATCAGGAATCTCTTTCAAGTGCGGCTTGGACAGGAGCTCTCTTCAAACTTCACACTCAGCCAAACGCTGTCAATGTCTCACTGACTAATTACTTGCCGAATCCTTTACAAGACTATGACTATAGGATCATTACCCGGAAGCTGGCCCAACCCACAACTGAGTGGACAAGTCTGCATCGTTTTCGTGCGTCAAGTTACGGGTGTCTGTGGCAAAAAGAGTCCGCCACTGCATTGCGCGAGCTGATGCGCCGAGAACACAGAACAAGACATCAATGAAGTTAAGGGCAGCTTCGGGCTGGTACTAGGCCCTGGACCACAAATCCGCAAGACTCGCGATAGCAGGCCAGAAGTATTGCTGCTGGCAGCGGCCTACTATGCTGCAGATGGACTCAAATGTCTGCGGCCGAGGGTTCCAAGTGCGACTGCCTGATCTCTGCGACGTTTGAACTTGGTTTCTGGTATTCAGCACTGCACTACAGTCATTATACAAGCCCCCAAAAAGGGGTTCGGGGGGGCTCCGATCTTGCAATACCCAAGGAAGATCCCTCAAATCCATGCACATCGAAAGACCTCGACTGCAAACCTTCACAGCAAAACAGCGAGCACCAGCGTCGAGATCCTCGTGGGGAGCTTCCTTCGGCAACTCCGCCAAGCGCAGAGGCAAGCATTGCATTCAGTGTCCAATAGAATTTATCCCAGTGCTGCATTGCCTTGATCGATCGGAGAGCTGGCCTATCACAATTCACTCACGGAGACCCGGTCCTACATCCTAAAGATTTTCGCATACAGGAGCGAACGCGGAGAATAGCTGACATTCCGCAGCGGGCATGCCCGTGTTGAAGTTTGAAGAAGTTACGTTGGGATGGAATGGTCATTGCCTCCGCTCCGAGGTCTTCACGCCAGGTCACTAGACTATCCTCCCATATGCCAGTCTGGCAGAGCATGGATAGCCGGCGCGCTTTAAGCGCTGTCGTGAAAAAGCTCCGCAATGCCTCCGGGCCTAGCGCTTAAGGAAGAAGGCCTTTATGACAGAAGTTGGCACACGGCTCCCTGCAGAAGACATGCGTAAGCTATCAACAACTCAGTCAACCAGCTCAAGACGCTAGAAGCGAGAGGCTGGAGCGAGGAACAAGGCATCGCGGCTGCAAACGCCGAAAACGAGAAGTGAGCTGGCTTATGGCTCGAACACCGAACACCATGGTAAAAGTGAAGGACTGACAGGTGCGAAGCTTCGCTGCAGTCGCTATCTCTCCGCACAAACTGGTGAGTTCAAGGGTGTTGAATAGTGGTAGCTCAGGTGTTTTTCACGGCTACAAATTATTGTGCATGTGGCTGTCGGCAAGAATTGGTCAACATGCCAGCCATAAATACAACCTATGTCCATGCATAAAAATTTACATGTGCGCATCCATGCACTTATACAGAAGACCAACACACCGACATACACACATGCGCATACACACATACGTACATACATAAACAAATACATACACACGCGGACATACACTAACATACATGCATACATACATACAGACAGACATACATACATGCATACATGCATACATGCACTTTCGCACTTTCCGCGTAGCAGAGTTCGAAGCTCGGCTGTCGCTAATGGAGGACAGGCAATTAGCCCGGCAGTGCTGTGTATTTAACACATCCTCCCCCACTCCCAAAAGTTCGGTAACCCCAATTCGAGAGCAACTCTGGCCCTCGGCACTAATGCCCTCGAGCAGGGCCGGTCACAGGACGGATAGTATAAGTAAGAATATAGACATCAGAAGAGAAGGAGGCAATAGTAGATCCATCAACCCGATGAGCCGCAGTAGCATCATCAGTCAACCAGAAATTGGAATTGCACCCATCATAGAGTAGTGTCCTGTAGTGACCGTGAGTTGGGGCTTCGCCCAAGTGCAGCACCACTGAGTTGAGGTGCATACGCACACTACGACAGTGTAGGCCTCGTTCAAACACCGGAAACTGAATCTCAACACTCGGAGTAACCCGATAGCGACGCTTCAGAGGCCTGCCAGATTGTTTGTCGTAGTGAAAACGGCTAACGGCTAAGCTGCAAAATGATTGCAGAAGGAGGCGGCCAAGCAGCAAAAACCTCATCTTGATTGTGCCACGCTTGCACAAGATCCTGAACCGTATAGGTATCCCCATTATCCAGACCAACATCACAAGGAGGAACAAGAGTTAAGGGAACAGAGTATCCAAGATCCTGGATAAGGTAATCACCCGCTACAGCCGCAGACCTGGCTTGCCAGGATAGTGCTACTTTATCAAAATTGATGTACGGGCACTTGGTCAGAAAGGCGAGGAACTCCGCCACATCATGTTGACGAGTAGGTTGGACCCACCATTCCATCATGGAAATCCACTCCCCTTGCTCCCAGAGGTGGAAAATTTGTCCCGCAGATTGAAGGATGGCGTCAACCACTCGTGCAGCAACCCCACTGAAGAGAGATGGTCCCTCCATGCTGCAGTCAATACAGAGCAGGCTCATCATCAGCGCATTCGCATAACAGAAGCAATGCTTATTCCCCAGTCGGACACACTTCACTGTGTCAATGTATGTGGAGAGGCGTTTTGCCAAAGCACTCATCTGTAGTCGCTCGTGCCTCAGGAAACATCCTCCAGAGGCCCAAACCGCTGATCGCTCCAATAGGTGTAGCATCCGCCACGTTGACTGGGCAGCGTCGGTCCTCATCCCCACCTCCAGGAACATGGTGATCACCGGTGACTGATATTCCGCCGCCAGTTGGCGAGTGGCGTGGAACCGCTGGATGACAAGCTGTTGGGGGGCACACGTCAGGAGTTCGTCCAATGCCTCCTCGATCTCCACGACCTCTAGGCTCGCTATGGTCTCGTCCTGTACATGCGCCTGCTGCGTTGTGTCCCACTTGAGGCCGTGGACCTTCCGGCCGCAGCTGGATACCCATCCCAGGCTCTCCGCCTTGGATCGTGAGGAGGGTGTCCGCATCATCGCCTGAAAACGCTCCTTGATTGTCTGGACAAAGTGCTGGTACAACGTGACCCGCATGGGATGTCGCAGGGCAGTGGGATTGTCCCGCTTGGTGTCGTGCCACGTCTTGCCGATCTGGAACATCGACTGGGCCAGGTTGTCCGGCACCTGAGTCTGGACAAATACCATGAACCCGGTGTCCTGTCTCTGGATATTCTGCTGCACCTCCTGGCGGATCACGAGGGTGGATACCATGTTCAGGACATTCTTGATCTCCTGGAGCTCCGCCCTCGATAACTCCGTCTTGTCCCCGTCCGCCTGCCACGAGTGGTTGCCCGATGACGCCTGAGGGTTGCCGTTGTTTCTCCAGGAGTTGTTGGATCGTGAGGCTGGGCCGAAGAGGGGATTCCTGCCCTTTCCTTTTTGGCCGCCCTTTTGGCCGCCCTTTTGGTCGGGCTTGTGCCACTTGGGCTGACGTCCCTCCGGCTTGTCCCGCCGGCTTGGGACATCCTTGTCCTCCGGGTCGGCCTCCATGTGCCACTCCATTGGCCGTCGCTCCTGAGACTCCAGAGACCCGATTGCCCCCATCCCTGCTTGCTGGTTCACAAGGTTTCGTAGAAGACTCAGCTCGTGGGTGGCTGCCGTCAATTCCGAGGGGATGGACTGCTCGGGTCGCATCAGCATGTTGTCGAACATGGCAGTGCAAAGCCTCCGGTCGGATGTCCGAAATGGCAAGTGACTTTCCTCTGGCCAGTCTGCGGTGCAAGTAGACGCCATTAAACACTCCAATGCAAGCCCTCAGATGTGCATCCTTTCTACGAAACGATTGTCCACAGAATTGACATGGATTGGACAAGCTGAGTTTACTGGCAACGATTTCCTTGATGCAGCTCTCAACGATCTCCTGGTACTCCGGGTGCCGTTGTTTCATATGTCTGCGCACATACTGTGGGGAGGTGCTCCAATGGTGGCATTCTAAGCAATGGTGGTGTGTGCTCTGCACACAAGGAAGTAGGGCCAACTCTTGCCATGTACAGTCCACCGTCTTAGCAAGCACCACTGGTGACGCGATCAAGGCCTCCGTGATCTCTGGCAAGATGCTAGCCTGAGCCTCTGGGTTCTGGGACAAGGCTCTGAGGGCAGCACAGCTCTTGGAGTTGATGTGATAATGGAAGGCATGCCACGTGCTAAAAGCATGCAGGCAATGCTTGCATTTAGGCATTCCGTCAAGAGCATGTGCCATTTCCGCGCCCTTAATGGACTCCTTGACTTCCTCAGTCCTATCCTGTTGTTGCTGCTGGCTAAGATGCGTCAAGAACACATGCCGACGGAGAGCAGCTTGAGTGGCAAACTCCTGTCCACAATCGTCACACTTGAAGATTTCGGAGAGAACTTCCTGAACCTCTTCTAGTCGGGCCGCGGGGGTGGTAGTTGGGGCGGAGACAATTGTGTCAGGTAGAGTCCACTCATTCCGTCCATCAAAGAGATGCCCTCTCACAATTGCCCGCCACTGCAGTTGACCTGGGCCAGGGGCCAGGACCGGGGAGAGAGTTTCATCCAGGGCCACACGCTGCATGAGGGCTTGCTGAAGCCGCTGCACTGGGTCTGGGAGACGGAGTCGCCGAATGAAGTCGTGATTGGTCTCCTTTGTCAGCATGCTGTGAGATTTGGCAATGGCACGGGCCTGTTTTATGAGCTGTGTCTGTAGGGTTTGGAGCTCCTTCTGAGGGAGCCCTGTGCAGTCCAGAGCATGGAAGAGGGCCGGCCAGATGCATCCCTGCCAAAGTTGCAGGCGAAGTCGTAGGGGCACTCCACGGTTGCGAAGTATCACCCCCAGCCTGGAAAAAGTGCACCTTGCCAAAGATAATCTGTGCTTGAAGGTGTCCTGTTCGAAGTGCCGGAAGCCAACCACCGCTCCCAGGTACACATGCTTAGGCACGATCTTGAGGTACAGAGTTTGATCAGCAATGACGAATCGAAAGCACTTGCCTTGGGGTCGTTCGACGGTATATCGAGCCAAAGCTCGGGCTGCTTGAGTGCCCTGCACCTCCAGGATGACTACAGTTTTATCCTGACTGATGATCATGCCAACGCTGAGGAGGCAGGCCAGTACATGCTTCATCCCAGCATAGGCAGCCTCGAGGTCTTTGCCTTCGCGAATGGTCCATCGATAGCGCTGGTCGTCTGCGTAGCTTGTATTTGTCTCATAGACATTCAAAAGCTGAGGGTCATGCATCCGCTTAAGCATCCAGCCCGAGAAGATGGCCCACAGCGTGGGCGACAAGCTGCAACCTTGTCTCAACCCCCTTTTGAGGGAGACTGTTTGCTGCAACCCACAGTGTTGCAGGGCCAATTTCGCTGAGTGATGAACCAGCATGATGAGCTGTATGAGTGGCTCCGGGATGGCTGCATCGACTAGGGCCAGCCTCAGCAGGGGCCATTGTACCAGATCATATGCCGACGTCAGATCTAAGGACAATTGACATCCGCCGTAAAGGCTCAGGCTGGTCCTGCCCGAGCGCTTGTTGTGAATATTGCGGGTGTTGCCTTGCACAAGTCCTCTGACCTGAGCGCAGTGTCCAAGTACCCGTTCAAGTGCTTGCTGTAAGGTGCGTCCCTCCACATAAGCGAACTGCGGGAGTGAGGCAAGGTATGCCTTGGCGGGCTCCTTGAGCCGCTGTGCCACAATCGAGGCCAGTATCTTGGCCTCGGGTGCCAAAAGCGAAATTGGCCGAAGATGGGCAGGAGACTTCAATGGTTTGCCTGGCTTGGGCAATAGCACCAGTTCACATAGGGTCCAGGCTTCTGGGAGGTTGCTGACTCCAGGCCGGAGGTGCCATGCGAATTGCCGCTGTAGCAATGGAACCAGGTCCTGCCGAAAACGCTTCCACAATGCAGCCGGAGCATTGCAGGACGGCATGGCCTTGCCAGGTTGTAGGCGGCACAGGGCACTGTCAATCTCCACCCCTTCGATACACAGATCTGCTGACAGCTGGGGTGGTTCCATATCTGCAGCATGGTACAAAGACGTGAAGTGCTGAACAATTTGTCGGAATTCAGCCTCGTGGGTCTGCAAACCACCATGTTCTCGGCGGAGTTGGATCCTACGTTTGGGCATCTTCGGGGCAAACCGTTTGGCAGCCTGGTGGATGTTAGTGGCCTGGACGGCCTCGGCCACCTTCTCCGTTTTCTTGTGGCGGCAGGCTTTCCGTAGAGCTCGAGTGTGTGCCTGGAGTCGGGCGGCACACGCCCAGACCTGGAAGCTGTGTCGCAAGGAGGGTCCTCGTCTGCTCCAGACATGTAACAGCCGGCCCGCCTGTCGAAGAGCTGCCCTTTGTGCCCACAATGTTTGGACCTGCGCCGTCAGTGTGTCGGGATCACGCTGTTGGGCTGGCCTGTGGGCCTCCTTTTGGGAGGACTGGTTGGCGACAGCTCGTTTCCACCCTGCAAGGATCAAAGCATCAAAGTTCCAATCCTCCACACCTTTCTTAGTCTCGTCGCGGAGAGCCTGATGTAGATCGAGCTGAAGGTCGTGCACAAAGTGGGGCTGCTTTAGAGCTGACCTGAACCAGGCGCGGGGCTAGTCGATGTTGCCGGGTCCCAGTGCATGGTCGCCTGGGAGCTGGGATCGAAGCCCGAACGGGTAGGTGTCGACAGCCTGTGTTGGGGACAAACTCAGTAAGGAATGGCTGGGCTTTCTTGGCAGTGGGGTCCGTCGTCGTGCCGCGAACAAGGATGTAGTCAATCTGGGATCCCTGCTGAGGTGTAGCATTCGGCGGGACATATGTCCTGGCCAAGAGTCCTGAAGCGGACCATGTGTTAAGAGCACAGCATCGATGGGCACGCACCAGTTCTTGGAAGGTGTCCTGATCTGGATGTCCTCCATGTGTGGTGACCACTCCCTTACCGCAAAGGGCTGGTTCCGGGAGTAGCGAGCAATTGAAATCACCAGCGAGTAAACAGGTGCAGCGTTGAGGGATGGACTCTATCCACTTAGCAATGCGGTGCCAAATGTGACGTCGTTGTCGCAACATCTCTTCCTGCCGGTTTTTCCCATTGAGCTCTGCTTTCCCCGGATTCCATGCCCATTGATAAATGCAGAGGACATCTAACCGTACAGTAAAGAGAATCCTCACGTGCAACAGCCGGCCTGGCTCCACCACGTGGTAGCGGAGATTGTCGGAAGAAATGAGATCCTCACGGACTAGGCACAAGATACCATCGTGACCTCGACCTGCGCTGTGAATAGCATGCCACCTGAGCGGTTTGGAGCCTTCCAGGGTCGCTACATACTCGGAGTCCTCCAGTTTCCTGAACGATGCAGATGTCATACACACGTCCGGCTTGGTTCTCGGTTTGGAGCCAGACCAGGAGTTCTTTGTACCTGATGCTGTTGAGCCCCCCACTATTCCAACTGAGAAGTCGTAGTCTGGGGGCCTGTCGGACAGGTAGGCCGTCATTTGCGGGACGTCGTGTGTGTTGTTGCAGCGATCCTGATTTGGGACCCGAGGTCCCAGGAAGGTATCCTCGGAGCTGTTCCGCAGAAAGCTGCTTGCCTTTGTACCAAGTGGTGCGAGTAGCACTAAGTTCTGCACGTGCGAGTGCACGGCGAAAGGCCCGTTTCCGAATGGGTGTGGGGCCACTGGTCATCGGCCGGGACGGGTAACGAGATGCACTCGACTGCTTCGCCCTGGCATAGTCTGGTGATACAAGAAGTGAGGCTTCAGAACCCCTGCGGTGCTCAGCGGGTTCAACCCTCGCATCAGTAGTGGCATGTGTGGTCTTAATCAGATGAAGAAGAATCAGGCTCCAAAGAGTCCAAGTCTTAAACTTCACGCCACTACCCTGGGACTTGGGACCCAGGCGGCTCCCTGTAGTTGATGGTGCTGGGTGAGGTCGTAGAGGACGAGGCCCATGTCGCCTGAAAAATGGGACACTGCCAGCACCTTGGGAGAAGTCGGTTGTAGACAAAAAGGTGCAAGACCAAGGTCAAGGCTGAGATAGATGCTCTTGAGGAACAGAAGGAGGAGTATGTAGATCCACCCCGGCCTCAGAACGGGAGATGCCAAGAACAATGTCACACACGATGTGGTACAGAGTAAGGCCGCCCGCCATGTACACAAGGACGAGCTCATTCCGTACCTGGCCGTCCACGTGAGAGGTGTTGATGTAGCAGAGCACATACATGGGAGATGCTGAAGGCTGGGTGTGGCAGCTGCACGGATCCGATGCACTTTTGCTCTGCTCGGCCAGAGAATGCCGTGTGGTGGTGACATAACACCAGAGGCATATAGACAGAGGCACAGCCGAGTGCCCCAGATCAAAATCGCGCACAGGCTATGGCTGAGTGCATGCCTGCCCTCAGTCGAGACAAAGTGCAATCTACTCAGCCTGATCCCTGGGTCGCCTGAGTACCAGCAAGGTGTGGGAGCGAAAGACTGCAGGGGGTGCATAACATCGGCAACGGCATCCGACAAATAAGGTCCCCACTTCCGATTGGCACTGGATTCCGTCTGGGGCTTAGCAACGGCGGTCAGGGTACGGCCAGGCGGTGGTCGGCTAGAGGAAGAGCCACTGGCATTGTTGTTCTGCATGTTGGGTCCGGCTCTCGTGTCTATCGTTCCACTCACCCTGGTGCTGCCGTGCATCGGTCCTCGTGGAGGCCTGTTCGGGGATGGAAGTGCAGCCAAGGCAGCCAGCTCCTCCTCATTGAGATGGGCCCGCAAAGAGGCATTCGCTTCCTCCGCGGTGACTGCTGTCGTCAAGGAGGGTGGAGAGGGTGGGGTGACGCCACTCCCCAGGTCCGTTGTGGTAGTCCCTGCCGTAGGCTCCATGTGCTCCATGTGCTCCGCATCCTCGGCATCCTCATCCTCAGCCGAGTCCCCGGTGTACAAGGTGAAGGGGTGCTCGGCATCAATGGGCTCCATCTTGGTGATCAGGACCTTGATGAAGCCAACGTTGCCTGTGTGGCGAATTGTGGCGTCACACACAGTGAGGATGGCCATCGAAGATTGTCCCCGAGTACGGAGCGAGTTCGCGATGTCCGACGAGAGGTGCTGCGACAAGGAGCGCTCCGCATAGTGGAACTGCACCGGTGTCGGGGGCGGCGGCCCCCTAGGTGCAGAGGAGGCCGGCAACACCACGGTCTCTTCCGCAGCACTCGTTGCATCATCTGCTGTAGCAGTGGAGGCATTGGAGTTGTCCATGGTCGTGCCGCCGTGACCGACCTGCGAGACACCAGCCCAAATCTTTTGAGCCCACTGTGCGGGACGAGTCGTTTGAGCACCGGACACAGATTGCAACAGCACTTGCACTGCACATCCGCAACAGTGTGAAAACAGCCGTGGTGTCAGAACATGTCTGGGGCACGCTATCTGTCGTGAAGGCAGACTTATCGTCGGCCATGTCACCTGTTCCATGCTGGTGTTAATCACACAGAGGAGAAGGCTGAGCCCCATGCAGGCAGTAGCCACAGGGATGACACACATCCAAAGTGCCTGCTCCATGCCAAGAGTAGGGGCCGAGTGCCAGCCATGGCGGCAGAGTCGCGCTGCCCCCCTGAGTGTTCGTTTGCCCTCCTCTTCAATCCAGGGTGTGCAGGCATCCAGGCTGATACAGGTACACAGCATGTAGCATATCCAGTCCAAACTTCCGATCATATCGTAAAGTTCTATCCAGAAGGTGCAATTTGCCAAACCCATCCAAAAGGTGCCATGCATCAAACCACATCTGAAAAGCACTCGAATGTTCCCACCGCTCTCGGAGATCAGCTTGCCGCCTGCGAAGCTCAGAAAGTGGAACCTCTTGCCATTGCTTGGTGAGCTGGCCCAACGCCACATTTTCTGTGAAAATCCCAGCATGGTCTCGTGGCAGAGTTCTGGGAGCTTTAGGGATCTTGTTGCTTCCATGCAGGGCCACAAGTTCCATGGCGCACCAGTCAGACGACAGCGGTCCCCGAAGCAGAAACGAAAGAGGGACTCACAGGGCTTCAACACCCTTAAGCAGATCAAAACCAACTTCAACCCCAGCCCGCGCCCAAAGGGCGTCTGCACGCCGGTCTTTCCGACAGGCATCGTGGAGCCGAGATGCTTATGCATACATGCATACATGCATACATGCATGCATGCATGCATGCATGTATGCACATACACATACAGATACACATACACATATACATATACATATACATATACATATACATATACATATACATATACATATACATATACATATACATATACATATACATATACATATACATATACATATACATATGTATGTATACACACACATTTGATTGATTTGAATGCAAAGCCATATATACATATATATATATATGTATGTATGTATGTATATATATATATACCTGTATATGTACACCTACAGATAGGTACCATACCGTACTATGCCATGTCATGCAATGTTATGTCATATCATGCCATATCATATATCAGGTCTGTATGCATTTATCTGTGTATGTATGTTTGTTTGCTTGTGTGTTTGTATGTTAGGCCTGTATGTCGTGTATGTAATTTTTGTAGTGGATGTAATGTATGCATGCTTCCATGCATGCATGCATGCATGTATGTATACGTGTGGTGTGTATATATATATAATGTACCGGTATGTGTATATGTGTATATCTATATGTATATATATATATATATATATATATGTGTGTGTGTGTGTGTCTATATAGCATGCACAAGTCTATGAGTACGGTTTTTGAACTCATGAATGTGTTTATTTGTGTTGGTCGACCGGAATTGCTTTGGGATCGACTACAAGTAAGAAGGACATCCCGCAAACTTTTAATATGAGCGGGAGGCCTTTCGTACTGATACCTGAACATCCAGGCCCGAGTACACCTCACCGGACTTGGACCTCCACACTTCAGAACAGTGAGTGCTCTACGGGGGACAGCCTGCACTCCAACACATGTAAGCTGGGCTGCCGGTATGAAACAAAACAACCCAAACCCTATACGCCTCTTTACGACCCCGACACCCAAATCCAGCTCCCTCCCTTGACAGCTCGCGCGCTTGAACTCTGAGGGGGCCGAGCATGCACTTAAAACGATTTGGCATATCAGTACTTGGTTTCGCTCTCTCTCTCCCTTTGCTTGGTTTTGTCAGATGCTTCTTCGTGGGCTCGCAGATATCATGAACTTCAATGAGTAGGGTTTCCACTTTGGGGCCGCTGGCTGCAGACCCAAGGTTCAAGTGCCCGAGCTAACTGATGCGGCAGTCCTTTAGCATTGCATGTTCTGCCAAACGTTGAGCTGAACCATGCATTGCAGTCTGGGGTTTAGCTATACGGCATGCTGCGCTATGCCCTCGCAAAGTCCCATGGCTAAGGAACTCAAGACCTTCCTGAGTCTTCGTCTCGCAGGAAGTTTCATGAGCACTGGAACAGGGCAATCCCCGTAAGCACGAAGTGTAAACCACCTCCCCAGCTGAATTGCATGAAGAGTTGTGAGCAGCTCTGACCTAGTTCTGGCAGCTCCCGCATTCTAGGCCTCAAGCCGTGAACCTGTGTAGCGCGCCTTACCCTTCACCCTGCACCCTCTCAAAAACCCACCATCTCTGCGCAACGATCTCCCTGAAGTCGCAGCGTCGCAGCGCCGCATCCCCATACCCTCCCCCCAAGCCCAAAACGAAAAGATGAAAGATTAGAATTAGAGATACAGGATTCAGGATTTAGGGTTTGAAGGGCTTTGGGGACTGCCCTGGGCTCCACGACATTGGGAACACTCCCGCTCATTGGCAGATCGAGGCTCCATGAGGCTCCCACCTGTCCAGGTTCTATAGGGGCCTTGATAATTAGAATAGGGTGTTGGGCCATTATGATATTGATATAACATTTACAGAACCATCAAAATACGATGGGCATTCCGGCCATTATTTATTCTTCCTCCTCGGGCTCAGCACCGCAGATGCTGCTGTCAAGGTGGGACGGCCTGCTCGGGACCCTGAAGCGCACGAGAAATCGTAAGGAGGCAGCCAAGAAAATTCAACAAAAAACAACGCAATCATAATCACAATGATGCTGGCTGTGCCTGCCGCTGCTGTCATTTCAACGTGCCCTTGACAGATAGCCAGCTACGTATCTGCAATCAAAAAAACGAAAGTTTCAAGACTTGCCAGCGTCACATCTGGAGTATCGGGATACAGCAACTGCCAGGAACAGTGGGAAGGCTTGGTCACAAGATGCCCACCTCAAGCGTGCCCTGAAATGCAATCCCGACCACGGTGACCACGAAACACATATCTTATATGAAATAAGTTTGTGCGCATAAGATCATGTCCGTCTCTCGGATTACGTCCCAACTTAATGCCTCACATGGTTGCACGTCCGCTGCATCCCCCTGCAAAATCCTCCGATAAAGCTCTTATATGAACCCCTCGAGAGCCAGTGACTAGGTGATCTAGGGGGTTCATATGAAAGCTTTATCAAAAGGGTCTCAAAAGGGGACCCAGCCGACGTGCAACCATATGGGGCGACACCCTGCTACAAACCCTCTCATACATCCTCCTTCCAACCGTTTCTTCCTGTATCCTCAGAACCCTTATTCGATCAAAGCCGCTACCAAAATGCCTGCCCCCGAGAACTGGCGGCATTCAGGACCACAGCCACACTTCCCCCTTGCACTGTCGGATTCAGAGACATGTCCACTATGTTCCCCATGCACTGGGCAATTCAGGAGTACGGCCAAATGCTTCGCCCCAATGCACGGGCGGGAATCAAAGACATTACCAAAATTCTTCCCTCAAGGGCCGGGAGGATTCACAGATTTCGATGTCAAATTCAACGCAGCACCGCACATGTCGAGGCCCACATGAGCCCAATGGATCGCGCTTGACAGAGGGCGCGGACACACCAGCAACTCCGAAAGGCTGTCAATGCCGAACACGAAACGTTCCAGCACCACACACGCAGCGGCATTTCGCGCGACCGAACAGCAAACAAAGGGTTGCTCATTCGGATGACGAGTCGTCACGGCATTTCAGCGCCGTCTTACGATGTGCAGCGACTCCCGCAAGCCCTGCCGCTTGCGATTACAGAAGTCGTAGCCGCATCCAACCCCTTGACAGCTCCTGGCCTTACTCCAAGACATCACATCATCATCATCGCGAACTCATTGTAGTTGATACGTCCTGTGGCAAGTGATTATCAGGCGCGGGGATTTAGGTTGCGGGGTGTAAGTTTTCAGTTTCTGATGTACGGCGATCAGCTATAGGGCAGGGCTTACGCTCATATGGCGTAAACTTGCTTTGAGGCTTTTTTGAACTCTCGCTCTGAAAGATCTCGCGGTCTTGAACGTTCAGCACTCACAACTGGGGTAAGCCTGGCGAGGCTTCTGCTCCGAAGAGCAGCACATTTTGTTTGAACCCCGAATCTTGAAAACCAAGCCCTTCTCCCTAGACCCAAACCGCGTAACACGGGTCATTTGCTCGGAGTGCTGGAGGAAGTTGAAAATAGTGGAGAAACAACAACTACACTCTACTTGTCTCAACCGTTGACATGAAGTTGCCAACCCTGTGCGGCAGGTCCATCTTCGTCGGTGTCAGCATCTTGCAACATTTCGTCCAATTCGTCCTCGGTGCAAATGGTCCAGTGCTTCCGAGTCTGAGAATTTGCCACGGTTTAGGAAGGTTTTAGGTCGTTTAGGTTTGGAGAGCACAAGTTGCAGAATATCGCGTGGAGATGCGTGGAGATTCTTCAACCGAAGCTCTGAACCCAACAACTCGCTGCAAAGCCAAACACCCGGAGCTGTATTGAAGCTGTGAGGTTGGAATATGGTATCATGAACTCGGCCACAAGCCTGGTGGAAGGGGTGAGCGTGCGATCTGGTCTAGGCGCCCGTCGGGAATCGGCGTTAAGGGTTCATGCCTATTCGAGAATTCAGGGCTCGGGGCCGATGTGGTGACAACCTTTAGACATCTTAACCCTGCACCGTTTGCTGACACCCCGTTTTGCCAGCAGCTGACTGAGTTCTTCTTGGGTGGGTGGCTTATGACTTATACCTCAACACATCCGCAGCTTAATTTGACACTGGAACTTTGCAAAACGACCCGATGCCAAAACTTCAAGCCCAAACCTCGACGTCTAAGGCTCGTCATCGTACTCTTCGCCCATGCTCTTCATCACCTCTCCAAGCTCGTGCTTGTCGATGAAGCCGTTTCCATCCTGCCCAGTTGATCGAGATTTGCATACACTTGCTTGTTAACTTAATTCTATGTTTATACGTGCCTATCTGTCCGGCTGAGCTTCCAAAAGTCTGTCTGTCCCCGTCTGTCTGTCCGTCCGTCCGTCCGTCGGTCTGTCTGTCTCTGTCTGTCTACACACATGCGGCATCCACGAATGCCTAGTCTTTGCTGACCTTACAACGTCTCATACGGCCCTCGGGGAATGGTTCTCAGTAAAGGAACCGTATTGGAAGCAATTGTAGGATGTGATACCAGTATACTTCTTCCATGCCAGCATCCCCGACAAAGGGCAATATCACAAGTGTGGGAGCAGCTAGCATTCGAGTCCTGAGCTCGACACGATGGTCGGAAAACTAGAAGAAGGCTCGGGGACCGCTGTACAGGGAGTGTACACCAAGAATGCTACTTACGATGTTGTGATCTACTTCTGGACGTTAATCGCAGGATTCAAGGCTTGAGATGACCGAGGCTGAGCAGGCTCAGGTGAGACTGTCTGCTTTATGCCCGCACCCGGGCAAGATTCGACAAAACGCGCTTTCTTCCGAAGGGATGAGGAAAACACTGTTGTGGGAACGGACAGCCATGGAAGACTCCTGGCCAATGCAAGCCAAGGACATGCAGTCGGATTTGTGGCTGTCGAGGGCCTAAACCCACTTAGGGATTCGGGCTCGCGTTCGCAGAACAATTGCTCTCGTTGTTTGTCTCAGCGTAAGCACACGGCTGGGAAAGACTTGTAAGCACAACAACTCCAGTCGAACTTTCAAGCCTTACCCCCACAAAGCCAACGGCAACGCCTTGTCGAACATACGGAACGTCTCGATCAACTCCTGCAGGCCAGGAGATATTCGATTCTAGCAGTGAATCGAATCCTTCCGCGACAGGTTGATTTTCCACGTGGTTGGAGCCGAGGGGTTCCCTTGCTAGCCTCACCTACAAGTCCACCCCATCCTGAGCCTGAAACTAACGCTTTTGTACCAAACGACGAGTCCAGCCGCCCCAACTCCAATTAAAACTCTGCGTTCAGTATAAAGCATGACAAATCCATGCACTATTTTGCAGAACATAGGCCCACCCAACATTTCGACAACCATGTCTGGCTCTCATGCAAGTCTCTTGCTCTATCTCCAGAGAGCGAATGTGCTAGACATACCTCTCTACGTCAGCACCAAAACCACCACGACGATGAACCACACACTAACGACAGTAGGAAGGGTGAGAAACGTTGTCAATCTTAGCATCAGCAGAAAATTAACCAAAATCTACTGGTCCTGAAAGCCACACCGACATGGCAGCTCAAACGACGACGACTAGGAGCACTGCCATCAACATCAAGAAAGACACCGCGAACCGAACTAGATCGTTACTATGTACTGCTCGCTTGTGCAGCCAGTGGTGTCATCATTGCCACCTAGATGTGCTGATACGTGATCTTCTTCTTGCTATCAGCCTTTCTGGCTTTGCCAGTAGTACCACGACTGCTGTGACTTCTCACGTTAATTTCGCTCATGTGCGCCATTGCGCTCAACACCACATCGGTTCATGCCATCTAGTGACAATTGACATTGAGTCTTGCTGCTCTTGCCACATTGGCAACCCTACCTGCGCCCAGTTCCACAGGAGGCATAGAGGTCTTTAGCAGGCACGCTGCAGCTCGAATTCCCAGGAATGCATGAGCTCTCGAAGAAACGAGCTCGCAGACCATGCGTGTCCTGAATGTCGTCTTCGTCATAACCCATTTCCTCCAGGAGCTCTCGATCCTGAGGCTGTATTTAACAAGAACGAAGAAACCTAGTCTTGGGGTACAAGGGCCACTAGGGTGGCTTTGGGCTGTCACGTGGGTCCCTGTTCATTTTTGCAGGGGCTCTTCAAGCTTTTCGATTTCCAGACTGTTTGGAACCGCTGCACGAATACCGGCCTGATGCTTGCACGAATGCCAACAAGTTGTTCAAGAGAAAACATCCAACATATTTGTCCATGATGTAGCGGGTTACAAGTCTAACCAGCACTGCATGCCCGTGAGAGTATGTAGGTGCAGTGTCTAGGTGTAGGAGAATTCGACTACAATCAACGTTGCACGCCAGGCGGGGGCAACTGAAGGGGACCTTAACTCTAAACTGCCTAAACTGTATCCAGTCGGACCACATGTCACGGACCTGAACCTAAGTAACTTGTCTGGATAATGGATACCCTCCAACCAAGAGTGCGTGCTGCACACCGTACCAACGAGGAGTGGCACGATCTGCCCAAGACCTCCACTCCAGTCGTGTCAGCATAGCCTATGCTAGCCGCGCACCTCAACATGTGTAATTAGAGAGCTTCCCGAGTGAGAAAGAACATGGTCTGGGCCCGGGCACCAAATCAAGGCCCCCGTTGCCGCACCCCTAGTTGCAAAACAGTCCCTAGTGCAACCCCTAAGGGGACTAATGTCCGGCACAGGACAGTGATGATCAAGCCTTTTTTTTCAAAAAAGTGTGCCGGGTGTCCAGTTCTTCGTTCTCCTTTTCGAACTCCTGCAGGCATGTGTTCATGGGAGTCAAGGTAGTGCACACATGCTATATAAACCCCTGACTCCTGCACACCTGCACACCTGCGCCTCTGAAGCCCAAAAATCCGAAGCCCTGCAAACCACTTGCAACTGGCGACTTCCCAACTACTAGGACTTCCCGACAGGGATCTTGAGGATGAGGGATTGGTTGGCCCTCGGGGAAGCCCTAGACTCGACTTACGGCTCGACGGTCTTGGTTAGGAACTCAGCCTCAGCTGCGAAACCCTCGATCTCTCCTCCTGTTCCTTGGCCCGACGCAGCTCCTCCTCCTCTTCCAGCTCCTGGTTTCAGGATTCGATGCTTTCGGGCAGGAGTTTTGTCTCTTCGTCGAGGATTGTGTGAAGCTTTCTTTCAGATTTCGCAGATCTTGATTTAAAGGTCACCGGGAATGGACTGTGCTTTTTAGGAGGTATTGTGTGATTCTAGAGAGCTCTAGGGAACCACCTGCGCTTCCGAGTGATTCAAGAGTGCTCTTCTTCTTCTTGAGGATCCTAGGCAAGTGACTGTGTAAGATTTAGGGTTAACGAGCTGGCGCAGCCAAACCTGAGGGCATGAACCACAAGATCCGAAAGCAAACTCAACCGGACTCTGAGCCCGAAGCCCGGACCCCTCCTCCGAAAAATAGACCCTCCCTTCAAGCTAAAATGTAGCTAGTCTACCTCCCATGAAAGGAGGGTTCGTTCCAGGGATCTCCATTGCACAAAGTGCCCTGGCCTTCTCAAGCTCCTCCATCTGGCGAGTGTACTCGTCCTCCTCCCTTGGCAACCGCTGGGTGCTGCACCGTTGCAGCTTCAGGGTTCGCAGTCTTTGTTCCCGCTTCCTACCCAGCAGAAAAGTATGAGTCAGCTCTCATGTCTGAAGCCAGCGATCATCCAGACAGCCTGGGGGCCGCCAAAAAAGGTAGCTTAGAACTTAGGGCTTGGAGTTTTACAGTTTCCGGAGCAGGGGTGGTCGGTCATCATTAAGTCGGGTTTGTCACGGGCAATGCAAACACTCGATCTCGCCCCGCCACCACGAACCCGGCACTTCTTTGGCCCACTTCGGCAAGTATGAGGTGCTCTGTAACCGGGGGATGGTTGCCACCTCCCCGGATATAGACGCCGGTGGCTCTGTGGCTCACAGATCGCCCGGGTAGCAGTGATACGTATGGAAAGCACAACAACTCCAACTCTGACATGCTGGTTTACGGCTTTATTGGTTTCCGTTGACAACTTAAAGGCGCAATGTCGGCTTGCGGGTCTGTGGGCAAACATTGAACAGCCCCAGCAGACAAAGCTGCAAAGAACCGACCTTGCATGTACCACGATTGTGGTAGTATGCGAGCTTTGGACTTATGTAAGCCCTAGGCCATACATTCTTGAAACCCCCAAGACCGCACTGGTTTAATTGGTTGGCTCGGATCTTAGGGTAAAAAATGTCCTAAAGATTGGAGCTTGTTCTACGCAAGGGCTGTCTCCAAGTCTGGAGTTGGAATCGTGCTCGTGTGATGGGTATAGGGTTCGGGGTGTTGTACCCATTCGTCAACGCAAAGCCCTTTTCGGTTCCTGGGTCTTGGGTTATCCCTGTGCCTCTCCGACATCGCCCGGCATCCCTGCGGCGCAATTCTTTGTGAACCCGCGCTGCAGATGGGGTGCCCTATGCATACTGAGGGCATCCGACGGAGGGCTCCTGTGCACTAAACACCTTAAGCAAATTCCGTGCCGTAGACTGCGAAGCAACCAGCCGCCAACCCCAGGGACGTGTGTAGACATGAAAGATACGTGGCATGAGGAGAGAACCCAAAGCCTGAGACTCCAATCAAGAAGCCGGGATGCCCTGCAGCTGGCGGCTAAACCGAAAGACACCCTAAAGCAAAGGGGACCTAAACCAGCCTGGCCGGAAGAGCACATACGAAGTGCCCGCAGAAAGAAGTGAGACGCACAACCATGCAGCAGACGTGAAGAGACTCGACCTGAGTGCAGCTTTTTCAGGTTTCGACGCTCACACTCGCACGAGGCAGGCAAAAGCTCCACATAGTCCACCGTATCTCCACTAGCACTGGCAGAGAAGAGATACACGGCCGAGGACAGTAGCAATAGCATAATATCACAAAGAAATAGCCAAGACCGCATAGGGCAAAACATCAAAAAAGACAAGAAAGCCGTGATGGTATCCGTCTGAACGGGCTTGATGTTTATGCTTGAGGATGTAGGGTTTCAGGGTTTTACAGATCAAAATCCAAGGCTTAAAGCTGTCAGTCGGGTCAAGTTTACGAGTTGAAGGATCCGAGGTCGACGTAGTAAGCGGTCGTGCGTGCACCTTCACGCGCAAGTTGCCACTATTGCATTATTGGCATACTTCCATATTCGACCATGCTCGAAGCACCTCTGCCCTGGCCATGCAAGAACGTCAAGTATCGGTGTGACTACAAGTACCACTGCTCTCCGAAAGTTGCGCATAAATACCTACTTGGACGCCCAGACTCTGCACACTTTTTCGCTTCGTGGTTCGCGTGCCGGTTTCTCGGACTCTTGCGTATCCCAAACAGAGCAGCATCACCAACAGACCAACACCCCGGGACACTAAGATGGAGAAGTCTTCAACACCACATCATGAATGATAGCCGCGGGGCGTGTACGCCCACACGGAGAGAGAAGCTCCGGCGTAGAACCACGCCAAGAACGCCAGGAACATCCTGGATGCTTTCAAGTTCTGGATGCTGCAGAATCTTTGCCTTCAGGGTCTACTGCTAAGCCGGTATCTATTTCTCAATCTATCAGTCTGGTATTCCATCCATCTACCCATCCATACATCCATCCCACTGTCTGCGTACCGATCTACCTACCTATCTGTCTGCTTGCCCACCCAGCTACCTACCTACCTACGAGTCTACCTACCTACCTGACTAGCTATCCAGCTATCCAAACATACCTGTATACGTGTGTATGCAAGCATAGACTATACATATACCTTTACATTTACATTTACGTATGCATATACGTATAACTAACCATATGCATACGCACACGTACTCATTCACCTAACAGATACACCTATACATACACGCATTGTACGTGTACATGTATATCTTCGCACACCCCGCCCATACACAACAGAGGAAGTAGCAGGAACCATGACAACAACCATGAGAGCATCAATAATGATAATATAATGATATAATTTTCGTTGATGACTCGATGACATTGAGTGAGAAGAATACTATTTTCAACATCAAAGGCAACGAGTTGCAACAATGTAAATTTAAAGTATGATAAAAAAAAGTCTGCCGGCCATTTACACCTGTACAAACAAGAAGGAGCACGATCATAATCATACTCATAAGCTTAGTGACAGCCATCAGTCATAGCGCCAGTAATTCAAACTCGTAGCAGTTGACAGTAACAGTCATAGCAGCGGCAATGGCAGCAGCAACAGCAAGAGCCATAGACTACAAAATTGAAAATTGAGTAAGGATAGCAACACCAACGTTAAGTTATCGTCATAGTGAGAGTCATTAATAATGACAGAAAGAGTAAAAATAAAGAGTACCAACACTAGCGATGGTAATTGGAGTGGAGGTCGGCGGGATGATAATTGAAAACATTAATCAAAGTAATTAATACTCATGCGAATCAGTCTTAGGCGGCTGACAATATCTAAACGTCAACAATCGTGCGAATACAGACATGTACTCATAATTCTCAATTGCTCTCCGATAAGTGTGCTACACCAATGTGCCAAGATTTTGTGCGACAGTTGGATGCGACCGCATCGCCGGCGCCGGTAGGCTTCCTCGGCCGCGGCTCCCTCTTTGTGTGTGCTCGCGTCCGATTGCACAGGATCCATTCAGCGCAGCGACCACCAGGAGACCAGAAGAGCAGACGGCCAGGAGACCATCAGACTACGGACCACCAGGAAACCACCAGAACATGAGATTTCGAGGCCGACAGGTGGTCAATGCATTGGAATTTAAAGTGAGTCTGGTTTTCCGGGGGACGTGGTGGTCCTGGTGGTCGCTCGTGGGTGTCGTTGTCGTCGCGGTTCTCCAGCACGATTCAGAGGATCTACACTAGCGCAATACTGATCATGACAGTCACTGGCAGTGGGACTAAAGTACAATGAAAACAACGAAAAGACAAATCAGAATTTGTTTTGTCTTCGGAACTGGCATTATTGTACCAGAACTGAGTATCCATGTCTTCCACAATGCCACCTCAAGATGCACCGCACTATATCGTGCATAGCAGATGTACATGAGACAGGCGGATGGCATCGTAGGAACGAGGAACACAATAGTGACATTGATAAGACTCCTCGCGACCCTGATTAGACGAAGTGAAGGTGATGAAGACAATGTCCGATTTCCATGGTAATGGACCGAACAAGGCCCAATCAACACCACCCCCAATTCCTTGTGCTCCCTGTCTGGTCAACTCTAGCTGGCATACCCTTACCTTATCAACCGAAGGCTTCGAGCAAGTTTGTTTTGCGCAGCACAAGGCTTTGAGATGAGTTCCGTTTACACCCCTCTACTCAACCCCGCAAAGCCCCCCGAGGCGTGAGGAATCTAGGAATCTAATTCGGCTGGATATCAAGAACGTCTGCAGGTGGTCGAAGATCCCTGGCCACCGTGGCTCGGCAAAGTGGTCGCAAAGGTAGAGGAACCTTGAGCTCGGGAGCTCGGGCCCATTGTAATGATGCATCGACTTCCGGTGCTGGCACATCATGAAGATCACTGCAGCCACTGTTGGTTAGCAGCAGCAGGTGTTGTGATCGTGGCTGTGATGAAACGCAGAATATCTAAAACATGGAAGCCAACATCATCCTGGTAATAATGCCTGTCTATTGGCTATCAGCACAAGCAGAAGCAGCACTGGCGATGACATCAAAAATTCCGAAAAGTGCACCAAAGCAGAAATCATGAAATAACTAGCAGTACAAGCAAGCAAAAACAGCTGCCGAACAGAAACATCATACACGCGGCAACAGTGAACAGCAGACTAGATTGATTGGGATGATGGCTTCGGGCTTTTGGAGCTCGGAAGCTCTGCACAGGGTCTGTAGCTTGGGGTCTGCAAGCTCTGGACTTGGGCATTCTTGAGATCTTTCTGGGGCGGTACTCGTATGTGACCTGCACAATCATAGTAGACCCTGAGGCTGCCTCCAACCTAGGGCAGGCATGGGATCCGTTTGGATTTTCATTGCAAGATTTGGGCGACGAACCGATGGAATACAGGAAAGTTGGGGAGTTCTGAGCGTCCAACGAGCTGCAGTTCGAATGGGCTTCGACTCTCACGGGCTTGGCCGTCGCGGGGAAGGCCGTTTTTAAACATGGAGGGTTCCTCTCCGACAGCGAACACATCGGCAAGCCACGTATGCTGCACCTGCATATGGACAAATTGACCGTTACGCTACCTACCCACCTTGGTAACCGCGAAAAGCCACGAGCTGAAACGGAAATTGTTGAAGCAAGAAGTGTCACACAGTGCACTAGCGCCGGAGCCTCTCCCAACAAAGATCCTCTTTGTATTTCTCACACATCGCAGCAACTGAAGGGGATTCCCAACTTGACGACTCTAAAGCAACCGCCAGTGCGGCGCAAAGGCAGCGAGACGCAGCTGAAGACCCAAAGGACGTTGAAGCCAAGGAATGAACCCATCCTTTGCAAATTTCACCAAGCTTACGACTCAAGGTCGTGGCTTCGGAGTGTAGACTTGTAGGCTTGAAAAGACTGGGGAGTTTTCCAAGTTGAGCCAGAGGTTCAACGTCAAGCTCGACTGAACGCATCCTAGTCGGTAGCTATTCAGGCTTTTCGAGCAAGACAGAGAAACAAGCACTAGCACTAGAGTGAGCTGATCGAGTGTCGGCCTGTTCTAGGATACGCCATCATTTGGACTTGCAGACATGTTTTGCAATCATGCACCCGGAGACACTAACGTGACTTTCTATCACAGGCCTTGTGACATGACTTTGACTCGGTGTGTCTGTCCGGAGAACATCTACATCCTACTTTTGTAGACCAATACAACTTCTAAAGGGGTCTTCATGCAGGGAAGAGCAAGCAGGACTGTTGATTCAAGGTGGCCTCTGCCCCCAAATAAGGGATCCCTTCCCAAGTTGCCGAAACCATACAGTTTGGCAGAGTCTCACATATGAGAGAAGACAGTGGGCCGGTGCACCACCCCGCCAAAGGCCTGCCAAAAATGTCCTGGGAAGAGCGCGTGTGACAGTCAGGCAACCAAACCCGCCTTCCTTAAAGCCATCAGTAGAGTTTATGGCAATGTAACCTAGCACGATGTTGCTTGCTTGGGCTCAAAGAGCTTGTTCCTTCTAGCGCTGGGTTTGGGATATGAGCGTAAACCCAAATTTCGGGACTTGCTTTTGCAAGGTTAGGATTTCGAAGGTCCCGGATTCAGCGATTTTGCACTTTCTGGGGGCAGTCCTTCGCGAGCTGTACCCGTCCACCCCGTCCACGACCCGCATTTACAGCATCCCGCCAGCACACGAGGGGAAGAAGCGCCCAAGGCCCATGTGCCAACTACCGCTGTGGTGAGGTGTCCCTAAATCTAGCGAATCTAGCCGGTACGTGTCTTGGTGTCGGTGATTTGCTGCTTGTCTCCTGGCTGGTCTCCTGGCGGTCTGCAGGTGGTCTTCACCGGTTTCCTGGTGGTTTTGTGGTGGTCTTCCGGTGGCTTCCTCGTGTCTGGATGCTCTCCTCGTTTTCCTGGCCGTTGTTTTTGTGGTCGTCCCGTGGTGGCTCTGGTAGTCATGGTCGTGCTTGTCATCCTGGTTGTGGTGGTCGTAGCCCACACGGTTGATACCAGCTTCACGTTCGTGATGCGGTTGCTTTGCTTACGGACATTGGCGCAGGGCCTTCATTGCTGCCTGGATGCTTTTTCTGTTCCGATTTCGCCAGACTACATTTCCAGGGCTGTTGCAACTTTAACGCCAATGAATGCATCTCCAACCGAACCCTTTGCATCGAAATGCGTGGGCACGCATTGAACGGACCGAACATGTCTGTACGAACAGCACAAAATGCCCCACCCCACGCCCCTTCCGTCTACCTCCCCTTCGCGTGGGAGGAGGGATTGGCCTTACGTACTGCTACACGTCTTGATATCGAGCGCCATACTGGCAACACATACACCGCTAAACACCGCGCAAGTATCGGCATCGACCGAACCTCCCGATTACAACCAACAATTTTTCAAGGCTGATGGAAAAGTCGAAGCTTGCCAGCTTTCGTTTCAAAACAAAGGCTGAAGATCGGCGATATGGAGTCTGATATACGTCTCGTAAAGTCTGACCTTCCGTGTTTAGATGGAACCGCACATTACCGGACCCCTAAACCAGCTGAGCACAATGGAAGTCTCAAGCTGGATGCCATTGCCGGCGAGACAAGTAGCCTCGGCTTTGAAACATCGCAACGACGACAGCGGTTGGGACTTCATGGTCTTACGACGGCCTTTCTTTCACCGGTTGCTTTAGCTCATCTAAGGATGCTTACAGTGTCGAAATCGGGCACTGGGTTCATTGGGTTCGGGGTTGTCTCGTCTCTGTTTGAGATCATGGCACCCTGATTGCGGAAGTTGGGAGGATTGGAGCTACGCTGAGCCAAACTCTCAAATGCTGAGACTCAACATGTAGCATTGTAAGTGTGCAGCTGCTCGACTCACCTGAACACCGTTTCAAGCAATGACTCTGTGCTCGAACACTCTTCTAAACCCTGTACCCCTCGGCCCAAGCCCCTGTCCTGCACAGTTGTGTGGATCAACCCGGAAGTCTCGAATGCTGAACCCTCAACTTCAAGGAGCAGGCACTCGGAGCCCTCAACCTTTGCAGGGCCCTGCCAAGAAGCATCGCAATGAATCCATGAACCCTCTTTTCCTACAAATCCACGTAACAAGTGAAAAACTCCGAACCCAACCAGCCCAGGAACAGCGGATAAGCCACGAGCGGGGTTGAGGGCCGAGCGCCCAGGAGCTCCTATCATAAATGAAATCTACGCGGGGTGTTTGAGGCTTAGGGGCATAAGAAGGTTTTGCGGGAATTAGGGCTGACGTTTCCACATCGAGGCGAGGGCACGAGCACATGGCTTAGAGGGAGACGAACATGGCTTGTGCGATAGACCAGACTAGACGTATGCAGCATGTGCTGGAAAACAACGCATCCTAGACCGATGATGAAACAAGTGGATTCTCGGATATTTGGTTCTCACGTCTTCTTCTTTTCTTCTTGAAGCAACCTGTACGGCTGTCGGATTAGCATGCCCAACCGCTGCCCTACGCGACTTGGCGGACCCTTGCGGATAGCTGCAAAGCAATATTTGCTTGGAGGAAGAGGACCTGACGTGCTCTAGACTCTAGACTCTAGAACTCGGAAGTACTAGAGGGGCCTTAATTTTTGGAACAGGGTTCTGGGGGCCATTATACTACAATTATAATAAGGAACCTCCAATAGTATTAGGCCCCTATATATTATATTACATTGGGAGCCGCTGTGTCGGTTCTATTCAATATTCAATAAACCAGGAACTCCGAATGCCCAGGAAGATTTGCAGAAGCGGCCCTGCTTTGGAATAACCAGCACAGCATCCTCGCGGAGAGGGCCGCGAACGAAGGCCGTGAATGCCTCCTCTCCACCGTACCACTTCACCTGTAGTACGTGACTCTCTGGCCTTGTATCCAGTTCTGCGCACGTAAGACGACAAAAGTGCAATGCTATAGCACAAGGTACACTGCACAAGCTTCGGCTGCAGAGCCTCCAATGAGCTTCCACACTTGTTTGAAAAGGCCAAGTATTTTGGAAGTTTGGCTCAAGGACAAAGGCTGATGTTTCAGGTCAAGAGGCAATGGCTGCGTGGATAAAATCTTTATCAAAGTCGTTGCTGCACTGAACTTTTCCAAGATCGAAGTGCTCCTTGGTAACCAGATGTCACGCTAGGAACGCGAAGCGAAACAGCAAGTAGGCTCCAGGTTCGTCTTGCTAGTCTCCTTCTTGCTTTCTTCTCTTGAATCACCGGGTTTGCTCGGAGGTCTGTCGAGGGCACTGTTGCTGTCGCTCTTACGCACACGTTCCAATTGAACTCTCACACTCTCACAGTCACTCAGTGAACTCTTACAATGTCACTCTTTGCCATTGTCCCGTGCCGTTGTTGCTGCTATCCATGATGCTCTGACTGGCGTCTCGATATCAGCATTGTCGCAGGTTCGAGACCATACTCAGGCATCCCATGCAATTATGCAAAAGCTTGGCTCCCTCTAAGGATCTGGAGTGCAGCCGTACACCCCCCAGCCCAACCCGAGTAGTGCGTCTGACGTCAACCGTGGGAAAATGCTCCGGGGGGTAGTCCAAGCGTCGAGGTCTGAGAACAGCTTGTGCTTGGCCATATGGCTCCTTTGTATCAGACGCTGATGTGGATGCCTTACTAAGGGTACACATGCGGACATCACAAGGTCTTCTAGCTTAGACTTGAAGATAACAGCAAGCTGGGATCCTTTAGTCGCTCACGTCATGCGAGCTGGAGGGCTTGGGTTCGCTCGACGGCTGAACATACGAAAATATGCTTTGTGCCACAAGACTTGAAGTGTAGTCCATGCAGCTCTGTCGGGCAACTAGGGACCCACGTTATTTTGACTTTTCCAGCCTCCAGGAGTTCCGAGCATTGTTTCGAATCTCCTTAGGCCTTAGGCCTTACACCTCAAGAAGTAGCACTGTCGCGAAGCGAAACCTATCTTTCTCACTACCGTATGCCTTGCTTACCCCTACACTTTTGACAATTTGACGCCTCAAACTGCAAAAACTCATCTTCGGTGGCATGAAACCTTCAATCATGAGCCGAGACATGCTTTGAGATTGCATTTCGATGCCGTCACCGCTATCTCATGAAGTGAGACAATCTGTCACGTTCCCCAACCCAGCCGGAATCGAGCCGCACATCTCATCCATTTCCAACGTGAGCGAATGCATGTCTGCGACTGGAGCGTGTGCAGCTTTCCCTTGTCTCATCAACCAGGCCCAAACAGAATTTCTTATCGTCCAAATGTCCGCGTCCCATCAAGCAAAACCGAGGTCATGCATTCTCCTCTTATTTCAACATAGCATGATATGTATCTGAGCCTTCCAAATCAGAGCAGATCTCGGATGGCATAGACCCCAAGTCCCACTGGTCGGAAAGTGAAACACATTTCGGTAAGCCGATGCGTGCTGTTGCATGAAAAGTATGAAGTGATGCAGCCTTTAACGCCTCCCTAGCAGACAGCCTGCATATATACATATGTACATACATGCGGGTGGCCAAGGTGCGACACACGAGCGCAAAGATTGACAGTGTCTCTCTCCCAACAGACACACACACAGAGATAATGAACAAGGAATACAACTGTGTGCACGCATGTACACACACACCCCCGCGCGCGCACGCACACACCGCGGGTGCGAGTTTCCACACGCGCGATTTTGACTCATGCACGCCGCGTGTCTCACAATGCATATGTGGGCGTAGCATGCGTGGGTGTGTTTGCGCGTGCACGCTGGTGAACGTCAAGCACAATGTCGCTCAAATCTGCAAGTTTGCACTCGCGCACGACTGGTTATGTGTATCCAACTTTTGGCTTTGTGCCTAGTGACTACTAGTGAAACTTTTTGGACTTCGAGGCGTGGCTTGGGGGCTGGTACAGCGAGGGTCCTAGGCCCTCTTAGGCTGGGTATTGGCAAGAGCGGAAGTGGGGGGGGGGGGGGGCATCTTCAACTAAGTCTGGTTCTCAGGTTGGCCGTTCCCTTCATATTTTGGCACAAACAATCATCTCCGAACTTACTGAGTGCTACCATGGCGGGACCGCCAAAGCCTGTTTGCGTTTTGGGAAGCGAGAGAAGGCTAAACACTCACAGCAAAGTAAACACGGCAAACAGCAGAGCAGAGCAGCTCATGAACTAAGAACAAACCAAACACAAAGGTCTCCCGCCAAATTCTCGACATGTCAGGAATGCTCCACAGACTGCACGGCTCCTCCGAATCATGTGCATGGCGAAGCAACAGGGGAGCATGGCAAAGAGGTACGACACAGAGTTGTAAACCTCGCCAACTTGCGAAGCTCTCGTGCTCCAATAGATCAATGTGAAGAAATACTCCCACAAAATCACCGCCGCCAGGATCGTCTCCACGAAAAGCGGTGCCAGTGTTATCTTTCCTTCCGGGTTGGCGGTGCGGAAGGCGGCTAGCTCAAAGACGCACCATAGTCTCCTTCACTGCATTGTTGAAATTGCGATTGCGTCATAGCGATACACGATACACCAGTGCAAACACGGCTTCAGCACTTTCCATCTCTTGCACGGCATCCTGGTCATGAGCCTGGGCCCTAACCTTTGGAAACCCCGACTCGGAAGTCATATGTTCTACAATCCACCGAATTACTCCAGAAAGTGTGTGGGTTTCGAGGCTTCTGGAACGATGCAAACTCGCAAACATGCAACTGCTGTTCAGAGAGTTCTACGGGCTGTACCAGCGCGACGTGCGCGTGATTTAGACCAGGAGCCACTCGTGGAACTAAGGTTTGGGTGCCTGGGTTCTGAGAATCACAGTCGTGACGACAGCCCCACAACTGTCAACATCGTCGTCTGTCGCGATTGCACGCACCATGATATTATATCATATTATTCTCATCGCCGTTCTTACCCAGATCAGCTACCCAGCCTCGACAACCACCTGCTGCACTACCAGCGAGAATCGTCCTCGCACATACTCACCATCAAATCATGATCAACGACAAGGGTCACCATCACCAATCGTCGTCAACAGTAGCAACTATCCTCAGCGAGATGATGCCAAGATGGATGGCAGCCACAACAAGACGAAGACTATTGTCGGCACGGACTGCCCTCCAAATGTTTAGGTTAGGTGTCGTCCAAGCTTCGATAAGTAGGGCGTCGACCACAGTACTCGAAGCTCCCGAGAGATCCGGAGGAAGCCACCAATGCCGTAGACTCCCCGTTCCATCAGACGCTGATCCTTGCCCAACGTTCTAGCACTCTTGCACAGGCTCAGGTTTCGGCCTACATCGGGGTACACCTTCACCCTGTAAACTGGATAGTTCGGTACTGTCTTCTCTTACTGCACACAGCAAGCTGCAACGTTTCCCAGCGTTGCAGCTGTGTGCCTTTGGGTTGTCCGAGCTCGGGAATGTTGCTACAATATTGCTTCGTTGAGGAAGTTGTAGGTTTCGGGGGGTTTTGGGCCTCGAACCCGGCAGGCCGCAAGGAGGCAAGGCTTGAACGTTGTGTCGAAACCCGTACCCCACCTGTCCAATCGGTTGTGTCCCGCCGGTAACCTTGTCCGTAGGCGCTGGACGATGGGAAGGTCTGACAGTTTAGCGACACCACAAGGTTCGTCTTCACATGAAGCCGGATATCCCTAAATGGGATGCCCACGTACAACGATAGTCTCGCGACGCATCCAGAAGCCCCTTGGGCTAAGGATTTTCTGCAAGGCGCATTTGCAGGAGCGGGGCAGGGCACGACCAGTTCGAGCGAGGACGAAATCGTGGGAGCAGGAACAGTCGAAAGCTTTACAGGCCATGAAGTAGCTTCCTCCACCAGCCCACGCTGAACAATAAAAAGTCAACCGAGTGGGGGAGCTTTCGTGCCAATGATTTGTGGGACAAAGGGGGGAGTTGAAAATCCTGAAGCCACTTCGCGGAAACTGATGGAATTTTTCTACATCAGTCGTCGCGTACCTCTTCGAAGCAGTTCGTGGGAACATGTGCTCCGGAATTTCGAACATGCAATGCAATAGATGCGACGCGCCTTCGACTGCATGGCACCCTTTGAAGTTTCCCGAACTGCTGGATTTGGGAATCGAGCATCCAGATGATCTTGCTAGCTGCGAGCGAAGGAATCTTAGCCCCCTGCCACATGGGAACAGGTGAGCTTAGGCAACTCCGTACACAGGAGCGAGAATTGACGACTTCCTGAAACAAGCGAAGTTGAGAAAGCATCATCAAACTGCGGCTTCGTGCCGAGTCTGGGAAGCACCTCCCGGTTACGCCATGCTTGACAAATGCATGGGTGATTTCGTCCAGTACAGAGCTCAAACCGCAAGGTGCAGCATTGTGGGCTTCTTCGAATGACGGCAACGGTTGCAAGCTTGGCAACTGTTTCACCGTACTGACAATGACAATTTGCCGGCCATTGGCTGGACTGTTGCAGGTCGTAGAGGTAGTCAATAGGCCGGACTGGATACATCAGGTCACTTCAGGTGAAAGTGACTATCGTTCAAAACCCGTTTGTGGTTCTGGCTGCTTGCTGAAAAAGCCCAATTTTTGCCACCAAAGGTGGGGTGCCGCTTCTTGGCAGCTTGGTTTGTCTGATAAGGACCAATGATTGCAGTGTATTACGACCACCGCGGTGTTGGCACGGGGCACTTCGGGGTCATGCGGTATCGTGGGCAGGGCATTCACTCTGCTGCCCCCAAGTTCAATCAACATCGCAACTGTAAACACTCCTTCTTCGGACTTCACGCAAGCAAAGAAGTCCAAATATGGAAGGAACAGAATCAACAGCCAACAGCAGTTCTTGAAACTGAAATGAAATCGTCCTTGGTTTTGTGGATCTGAGGAATGGTGAGTTCTTGTGAGGTGTTTGCTTTATTGTTGCTGCAGCTGTCTTCAGGTCTGTTCTCTTGACGAGTTTGTAGAGGTTTACCGAAGACATTGGCTTGTTCAAGTTGTTGTGACAGGACTGTGGCACCAGCGAACAACACAGCACGGCTGCATAATACTATAAGCCAGCCTATCCCTGTGCTCTGTTTGAGGGGACAGCACCTACACATTCATCAGGAGATATTCCTCTACTCAATTACACATACTTTTTCTTGTTGTTGCATCGCGCTTTGTGCGACCGCTAGTCAACACATGTTTCCTGAATGCCTTGTCTAGGGTTAGCTATGCTGTGCGGGTGAGATTGGCTGAGCTGAGGAAGCGAGTGTTGCCTGGATGCTTGCCTGTTTTCAAAATTCGTCACCATCCTCGGAAACCTACTTCGAGTGCCGTTCAAAAGAAGCATGAAAACCAACACCGTGACCCTAAGCCGTAGCGGTAGCGACCCTCAATTGTGACCAAGGCTCCGTCTGATGGATGCTAGCAACATCCAGAAAGCAGGTGTCACGCGGCCGCTGCACACTGGGGAGGTACGGCGATGCTATGAAGCCGGCGAGGGTGGCAACAAAACTTGCTAGTTCTATCCATGGTCCTACGGGACACATGGCCTTGAATTCCATTGCGTGGGCCTCGATCAGCCAAGGCGTAGGCAGAATTCTAAGAATGGTGAGCGATGACACTGCAATCACTGTAGTGAACCAGATCACAAGTACCTTCTGCGAGCCTGAATGAAACAACAACGACAGGAGCTTCCACTTCCCGTGGGTCATCCAGGTGTGAGAAATGAATACATCGAAATGTTGCACCGGCCGTGATCGGCTCCAAAGTTCTGCGCGGGACTTGTCGCTCAAATCAGCAGGAGCAGTCAGCCACAGCCGCCCACCCTGCCTTAGAGACTCTCGCAACGAGAGGCCTCGAGCGATTTCTCTGTCCACCTCCAGATGCCCAAGCATTTCCAGGCGCTGGAACTTGTCTGGGATTCTCTTTTGGTCCCCTTCCCGCCGCTCGTCTCCTGGGCCCACTCCCTCAGACCGCACATCCTTCGACCACGCGGAAGCTGGACTGCGGCTTTGAGGTTTCGGTACTTCATCAAGGGCACTTTGCAGATTGCTCGCACACTGTCCCATGGCTCATTGCCGTCGGGCTGCTTCCATTCACTAGATTAGCTCGAGCAAGCAATGGCTGAACGCAGGATTCGTCTGCAGGGTTTTCGGGGCGCGGGCTTGGGGAAGAGTGTAGGGTTCATGGCTTAGGGCTCTTGCGGCCGTGTACAACACGAGAACTTCTAAGGACCAGACTGTGAAAAGTAGTGAAACCCACTCGCCCGGAACAGTATACTTGTAAGGCAATGACGATTTGTGCTCTCGCAACTGGGAAGCTGCGGGCGACTTTATTTCACGTTACCCTGCAAGCACCAAAACATCCAACCTTCAGGTTCTTACAGTAATTAGTCTGTTTCAGGCGTGATTAGAACCGAGTGTTTTCGTCTCCCTGCCAAATCGTGTCGAAGCCCGCAGCCCCAGTGTTAAGTGTGGGCCGCGGCTCAAAATTGGAGCGCTGCAGCATGGACTTAGCCAGCCACGATCAAGCTCCAGTTAGACGGACTCATGCTTGAATTCTTGGGTCCTGCTGCGCATGGGGCAGCTTTCCAAAATAACTATGCGGTTTCCTCTGGTCCGGCACTGGCATAAGCACAAGCTGATTGGTCATATGCCGAACTGGGACTCTTAAATAAAGTGAACTGAGCTGCAGCGCCACTCAGTGAGATGACCGCTGCGCACTGTACAGTTCCGTTCAAGTGTGCTGCACTCAAGCAGTTCTGTACGATCTTGGAGTCTATACATACCGGCTGAAGATCAAGGCCCGGAGCCCGAAACTGTCAATCCCAAAGCCCTTGAACAGTCCTTCGCCATTTAACATTCAACCAGTGAGATTAGCTATAGACTGACAGACAAGCCCCCTTTCTCCATCCTCAACCTCCTCCCTACGCCTAAAGACCCTTTTGCATCGGGCTGCGAAGTTCTGACCGGAAAAGGCCTAAGACCGAAAATCCTAAACCCCGCCCCTGAAACGCTGAGACCCCGAGGCCAAGATCCTCGCTCAGAGCCGCCAGCTCATCCTCGCCAGCCTCGAGGAGAAGCAGCTGCTGAGGAGGCCGAAGAGAAGGAAGGCCAGGGAGGCCTTGAGACTGTACCTGGGCTCTAATACCTTAACCCTGAACAACCTACGTACCTTTTTGATACTCCTTATTATGGCTTCCTTATATAATAGGTCCTTAAAGAGGTAGGTTATTCCAGGCTAAGGTACTCCCACAGCTGGGACATTCCAACGGTCTGGGATCTTTGCTTTGGGGCTTTAGTGTCTGAGGATTCGGGACTTGCGGCGGGGTTCGGCCCCTGGGGAGTTGTTTCGGTTTTCGGAGGCGCTCTGCTAAGATCCGGCCCATGTGTGTCTCACGGCCTGAGGCCGGGAAAAATTGCATCTGGGAATTATGGGAGCTACTCGTAAATGAGGGTGGGAAAAAACTATCGGGCAATGCTCCAAGCCATAAACTAAATACTTTCTCGACATAAGGCCATATGCTGCGTTGCCATATCTGCAGAGAGACATGGCAAGCTTGAGTTCAAATCACAGAGTGTGACTTTGACCATACTTTGACACAGCGCAAACCACTTCGGGAGGCCCACAGCATCGCCTCTATGGAAAGCTGATACGTTTCCGTGCAATAGCCGAATTTAGAGTCACTCGGGACAGACTGGAACTGCCCCTCAAAAACTGGCCGCGCGCTGGTAAGAAGGTCTGAAGGGCTGCCAAGGTCGTTTCATTGCTTACAGCTGAGTCCTGCAGCCCAATCCCTGTCCTTCCAGCTCCGCCCGAAACTTGCCGGGAAGTGGCGATTTCGCGGTGGCGGACAGCACCGTGGCAGCGAGGACAAATAGCGCAAAGATAAGAAAGACCAGTAGCCTAGGCACAAGTTTAGGTTGAGCCAAGGACCTAGGCTTGAACTTTAAGCCTGGGTGTCTATTGCTTGCTGCCGTGGGGTTGAGTTCAACGAGCTTTGGGCCTGTGCTGCAGGATTGCAATGGACAGCGTTCCAGATCTACAGTTGGGCTGAGACTCCACATCAAACCTTTCTCGAGAAAAGACAACGAGAAACGCAAGATCAGGGATCTCAGATGACTGAAGCCAATTTCGGTGATCAGGCTACAACGGATCGTGCAAAAAACACATGAAGCGGCCGCATCGACATGCTGGACCTTCAAGCCTGGAGCGCTTTATGGATCAGAAAAGCACCTCTGGCCCCTCAAGGTTTGGTCGAGGCCGTCTTGGAGTTTCCTAGCATGGGGTTCGACTGGGTTCGGGCTCTTTCGTTGATGCGGCTTCCGAAAGCACCAGTCCAAACACCCACACGGCCCCATGCGGTTTAGGGTTTTGGTGCTGTCGCTCGGAGTCTGCAGGCGCCGGTTAAGATCATTCACCGGCGTGCACGCTGTCTGCCTGCAGTCAAGAATCAGGAAGCCCCAGCATGTCACCCCAAGCAGAGTCTTCGCGTGTCTTGACATCCGACAGTCCGAAAACCTTAAAGCTTAAAGCCTGAAACGGCCTGAAAGCCCAAACCCAAAGCTAAACCCTTGGCTAAACCCCCTGCCCAAGCAGCGTCTGCAGGTAGTCCCGGGCATCATCCCAACGGGGCTGTGCGAAGCGGTCGCAGAGGCAAAGGCTCCTTGGGCTAGTCTCAGGGTCCAATCTTCACAAGTCTCAAGGGTTTGGATGGATTTGCGGTTTAGAAGTCAGATGATAACTTTCAGGCCAGGGCACAGTTTGATGCTCAGACGCGCCCAGACAAGGCCCGTGCTGATTGAAGAAACCCTGGGCTGAGACAGGTGTGCGGATGGCTACATACTCGGAGTGGTATTTGCGGCAACTGAACATAAGCAGTTCAACTGGTGCCAATGATGATTTGTCTAATCCTATCCTGAGACGTCAGTACGGTAAAGATGTTCGCGTCGCGAGGCCACACCCAGATGCTGGTTCGGACTGTTCACCAGCATGGCGTGCACCGTAGAGCGAGGCTCGGGTCGCCCCATCGTAACTGCAAACTAGGTAATAGACTCATAGACAACGACAACGGGACTTGTACCGATGCCTGTGACGACAATGAGATTCCGGCGGACATGCTGGATGCAAGAATAAAGCATAAAGGACCATAGTCACCGCAGCAGCAACAACAACAACAACGACACCAACAGCAACAGCAGCACCACAACCACCACCACCACCACCACCACCACCACCACCACCACAACCACAACCGCAACCACATTTAGGACCACCACGACGACGACTACGACCGCAACCACAGCTGCGCCCGCAACGTCATCCGCAAGCACGACTACTGCCACTGCCACAACCACTGTCAACCACTTTCCACAACCACAACGATTATGCTGGCGACGACGGCGACGATTTTAAGGCGGCAACGAGAACGAGAACATGCGACGATGGCGACGATCAAACTGTAATGGTCATGACAAGGGCAACTGAAGGACTCCCCAAACCGTGTTGCATTTGCACTGCTCGTTGGCGTCACGACAGGGGATCAGGGATCTTGACTTTTCGACCCTAAACCCAGCCTGTCTTCGAACCTACCTTCTTGCGGCATGAGCAGCACCTGAACAGCAATGGCATGATGGGGGAGGCCCCCCAGCCAAGCCCCGCAGATCACTGTCCTGAGTCGGACTGACGGGCTAGGATTCGCGCTACACGAGTCGTTGCAAAGAACGGACGGTCGATATCAAAAAAAGCTGCTAGCTACTGCAAGTAGTTAAAACCTGGTTGCTGTCCGAGGGATCCTGGGCCTGACCTCCCAAGAACTGTCTCACCCCTTACTCGCCGCCTTTCGAGAATGTACAATCGAGCCGTAAAGCATCGGCTGTTCACGTGTCTGTTCTGGCTTGTGAAGCACACATCCGCGAGATTCACAGTTGCAAGAGTCGCATAAAACTGACTTCAGACTTGCAGCTGTTGCTGTTTCCTTGGCAGATGAATCTTGAAGAAACTGGCTGCTTGCTGACCCCCGAAGCTATGAATAGGCAACTTGCACGCTTCGGGCTGCGCAACTGTATCACGTATCTGGCTTCCTACATGTGCCGTCCTTTCTCCTGGGTGCTCGAAGCTGCGCCAAACACCTAAACTACCTAAACCGATGGAGGAGTATCCATACCAGCAGAATTTCCGTCCCATTTGGGCATTAACCTCAGATTTCACTGTGTGTATTGCTACTGTAGTGTGGTTCACGGTCTGGCAAAGTGCACATCACAGCCTGCTCTCACCTTCTTCGTAAACCTCAAATCCACAAAAGAATCCAAACTAAGACCAAGAAACCCCAAGAGTAGATTGAGGCGGTGAGCATGCACAGGTGTGACGTCTGTGGCTTTCTGGGAGTGTGGGCATGCGGGATGAGGCAGTGCGAGTGAGCAGTCGGTAAGTGTGGACCCTATTGCAGCTCCTCAGTCTAGGGAGGGTCAGTCTCCAGACACAGCAAGCCACACAGAGCCCCAACACAAGTGGAACACCAATCTCCAGCATGCAGCAAGACGGAGGCAGCCATAGGCGACAGTAGAAGCAGCTCATAGTCGAGGAAGGTGCAGCAATGTGCACTGGCGCCCAATTCCTGGCCGCCGTGAGGTTTTACATGTCATAGGTGAGATATCCAACGCTACATGGGGGGAGTTCAGGCATGCTTCGGACTCCTCCACTTCCGCCCTTTGATGTTGAAAAAGCTTCGGGCCGAAGAGCCCAAGATGTTCCAAGTTCTCTGCACTTTCTCAGAAAAGCAACATCTGTCTGGGGGAAGGCTCAGGTTGGGGTTGTTGCAAAATTAATACTAGGTTGAGGCACCTATCTTGATGCCAAAACGAGTCAAACCAGGCGGGCTATCACCCTCGAGGTTAGGGATTTCGTTGGGCCTATCGGCCTGAAGGATTCTCAAGATATTCCTGACATGGTCCCAACAGAAGCCCAACGACATTGAAGACCGGCTTGAGTTCAAGGCCGCAGGGATTTGGAGATTGCATTGGGGATTAGAGGATTGCACTCAAAATTGCAGTTGCCCATATGTCCTCTCTCAGTGGGCCACGGACAAAGTCGGTGAAAGCGCCCTCGCTGCCATACCACTGGACGATTGCAGTGCGGATGAAGTTCTTGTCGAAATCGCTGCTGCACTGCGCTTCACTGATGTCGAAGCTTTCCTGAAGCTCAGATGATCGCCACGTATTACGCGCAACAAAAGCGAGCACAAGGATAAGGCAGTACGAATAGCCGAAGTCAAGATTCCAGCTTCGAAAAGAGCGTGTGCTTGACCACATGGACTTTGCGCAGCACATGCAGCACGACGAAGCAGGGCAGGACTCCTAGAGCATGAGACACATTGAAGCACACCTCTGCGCGCAAGGTCCTAAGACCCCACCAGATTCCCAAAAAGGAATACTGCATAAGCAAAATCATCACGACGATCATCTCCACGAAGAGCGGAGACAGAGTAATCTTGCCGCTGGGGTTGGCCGTCCGAAATGCTGCCAGTTCAAAAACACACCACAATCCTCGGATGGAAAATTCTCGGCTCATGTTCAGTAGTTAGGAATGGAAAGTTTTGAAAAAGAACAGCAACACCCATTGTCTGACTGCGCCTAGGAGCTTGACAAGTAGGGAGCTGACCATAGCACTCGCAGCTCCGAGGATATGCTGATGAACCCACCTATGCCGTATATACCCCTCTCCATGAGATCCGTATCTGCCTGGTGTATGCTGGCCACATCCACGAAGCAAACGTCGGACTCACGGCGTGTGCTCGGGAAATAAGGTGCTGCAGGGAGACCCAGGAAGGTGGCCAGAAAGCTTGCGAGTAGAATCCATGGACCGAAACGGATTGAGACATCGAGGCCCGCTACACCCGTCTGGAACGTCCAGGGGGAAGGGAGGACTCCAAGCAGACTGAGCGCGGCTGCAGCGCCCACCCCGAGTACCCAGACAAAGAGTACCTTGTGCGAGCCAGACTGCAGCAAGAGTGACAAGAGTTTCCACCTGCCCGCCGTCCTCCATGCATGAGAGAGGAAGATATCGAACTGTTTTACTGGCCGGGACCGATTCCACAGAGCTGCACGGGACTTCTCATCCAACTTCGCCGGACAGGTCAGCCACAGCCGCCCACCCTGCCGAAGGGATTCTCGCAAGGAAATGCCACGCGCGATTTCGGCGTCCACCTCCAAATGGCCGAGTAGCGCCAGTCGCTGGAACTTGTCCGGAATCTTGGGCTGCTCGGAATCCAAGCTTTCGGAACTGCTCATTTGCTCGCCGGCTTCCAGCGCACCACACACATCCGCAACGGATGGGGCCGGTTCGCTGACGCTGCCTTGCTGTCCCATGCAATGCTGGCTACGGTGGATAGAGAAGGTATAGCTGAGGCAAAGATCCCAAATACCAAGCAGACAACAGCCACAAGCCCTAGAGTCCTAGAGTTGAGCCTCTCTTTCGCGGACCGGCTCGCAAGACTCCAAGGCATGACCGCTTCGCTTCGCCATGCAGTTGCCATTGCGTGGCAGGCGAGCTCTGTACAAGCGCCTCTGGCTTTACAGGAGGCCTCCACAAGAGTTGAGCCAGGAGGGCGACCACAATCCTGCTCTGAATATCTCTGCAGGGTGCCTCCCCGGCAGCCCTCTGCAGACTTCTGCACTGTGCAGAGCAGAAAACTGTACAAGCTCTCCCAGCAGATCCATGAAATGGTGGACTGAGACTTCCACTAATATCCTGAAACCTACTACATGAACAACTTGCTGCAAAGCAGCCCTATGCCGCCAACTCAACAGTGCCTACTGACTCCACAGTCGCCAGCTCATTGACGTCAGCCTCTCGGAGACACTGCAGCACAGAAGACCAAAGCCTCTGCCACCACGACGATTTCGACGGGTTTGGTACGTGCTCTCGGCTCACTCCAAGCAGGCAGTCTGCAGCGCTTCATGCAGAACCGAGACCGGTGAAGACTTGAGGCTTTTACAAGACCTTTGGGCCATCTTTCAGGCCTGGATGGTACGATACAAGGGTCTTCAGGTCACCCTACTAGCTGTCTCGGAAGCTCGAGGAATTTCATGCACACCATGCCCTTCGCTTGGCCTATCCACGGTTTATTTGTCATCTGCCTAGCTGACGAGGTGGCAACTCAGGGACCGCAGGACATTCTTGTTGACAGTTTAGAGCAAGGGTTTGGGGCAACAGCCGCTGATCGAGAGGGACGCCCCATTTCTGCAACATCTTTTCACTAGGGGGTTTGGGTTTAAGCAGTCCAGCAAACACCGTGTTCGTTTTTCCCATGCCAAGCTCGGAAAACTTCAAGCTGTCCCCTGCGACAATCACAAGTTGCACCGGGAAGCTCGTGCAACCGAAAAAGGCATGGTACAGCTATTCCGTTCACAGTTGTCGTTCTTGGTCATAAGATGCCTACTTCTGTCCTTGCGGCGCTTTGACCCCCCAAACCGCCAAAACCGTACAGCTCCATGTGCTGTAAGCCTGCGCCCTGAACTAGGCCTACACACCCCGACAATCTGGAGAAGCGGAGAAGCACAGAAAGGCGACAGAAGCTTCAAGGCTCGACCTGGCGCTGCATGGTCGGGACTGTCTTCGGAGCGTTTTTGGAGCAGGGTTGAGGGTTGAATTCGATTTACAAGTTTACGAACTCGCAACGCGGTTTGGGCTTGGGGGCGAGTTTAGCGGATGTCGGGGATGTCCGATCCAGATGCGCGGAGGGTCCATCTTTTAAGCGCCCATGCAATATATGGGACGGGTGGCGCCACCTGGGGCTTCTTATGGAATGACATGGTAGTCTAACAACCCTATCCAAACGCCTGATTATGAGACGGGTGGCGCGTCATCAATGTAAGGCCCTATTTTATATGGAGGGCGGCCCTTATGTGAAAAGCCCGAACCCAGTATCCCAGAAGTAGCATGTAATTCCTGCAATACTCAGCTTTATTTGGCCTGTATATGGGCCTCCGAAAGCTCGTCTTTTCGGTGGGAAAATGATCACCGATTTCGGTCACCTGTGTTATCCTTAAATATGTAGGAGATTCAGAGGGAAAAAATGTACATGGCCGGCAGCCCCTGGAAGAGCAATAGGTGAGGGAGGTATCACTTTGAGCACCATGAGCTCAGGATGCCGACCCACCCTTTACAGGGAATACGCTTGTCTTACACCGAAACTGTGTGACAGTTGCCACTTGTGATGTGCGAGCTGAGCTGCACGGCCCTCTGCCTCTCTGGCAGGAATAGCAGTCACATCAGTTACATCGTACTGGTTACTGGAAGCATGGCAGCTTGCGGCTGCCGTCAGCCCTTCGCACATGCGAACACTATCACTATTGATCATTGTTTACAGAGCTGCTTCCTGGAAAAAGCGGGTGAGGTCGCCTTGTTGAATGGGGGTGCGCAACGTGCCCCACTTGGCGGTGTCATACTCAGTCATACAACGCGGACTGGGGACCCCCATCCTGAAAACCTGGAGAAACTGTGGGGGTTGGTACCTTGCCTGTCCGTTATCAGACGGCCTGTCCATTAACGGCAGTCAACCTACACACATCTCACAGAGGAAGACATAATAGAATCAGAGCAGGACTCAACGACGCAAACTGCGACATTGCGTTTATATTGAGGCGTGGATGTTAAGGTCTAGCTGCCATGCGCCTTAAAAACCACAAAGCCAAATTGCAGGTTGTTGCACTCTACATTTTGGGCTTCTTCCACTACCTGCGACCATAACAACGAGGGGTGATGGTTCCGGAGCAGCGCAACATACACTGCATCATATCTCCTGCGAACCCATAAACTCCCAAAGCCCCGCAGACCCTGAGTGCACGTTGCTGGAATTCCTACATAAAGCCCTGTAGCTGAAATTGCCGGGGGGGCGTGTGTGCAGCGATGGACAGTGCCGAGCCCGTGAAGAAAACGGCAGCAAACACCAAAAACAGTAGGAGCCTGAGCAGGGTGCTCTTTCCTCTCATGTCGCTGAAGGCCTTCTGGGCTGATACTGCTTCAAATTTAGATGCACAGTGCAAGCCTGCTTCTCAAGCTTATTTTGTTGGGTTCCCTGATGCGTGGGGACTGTGCTGATGATGACGATCACGATGAGAATGACTAGCGATGGTGAAAAAGGCAATGCCTCGTTTAAACCGCGGGTGATGCTGATGGGACTGCAGACTCAAACTCAAGGCGAGGATCGTCTGGAAATAATCGACGATGCCGTGCCAGCGGGGTCTCGCGAAGCGGTCGCAAAGGAAAAGGCCCCTGCAAAGTCTGCAAGTCTACAGGCTTCGGGAATGTGGCTGCAGGTCAAGGTAATTCAAACTTCGAACATAACTTGCTGGCGCACCAAACAAGGACTCAGGCGGCAAATCGAGCGAGAATCAACACGAACAGAAGAATACAAGGAGGGCGTGCCCCCAAAACTTGAACCCAGAACCCCCAACAGCGAAAGCGAGCGACTGCCAGTCATTCGCGACATGTTCCTCTGCGGTTCCATTCTGAGTTCGGTTCTGTTATGGGGACTCACAGCACATCTTGTGACTCATAGCCGCTAAGCTCCGAAACCCAAACAGCTGCACTTGCAGATGAGGCGCAGTTGAAGGCAGAACCTTACCCAAACGATGCTGAGACCTAGGGTGCTGCCGATCCTGGGTGCGAGACAGGGTTGCTCCAAGTTGCGTTGTCGGTTTTCAATACATGAGGTGAGGCAAGCATGAAATGAAACACGCAGACTGCTGACAAACACGACAGCCCCCATGTCTGACTGACTTCAACATCATGGGCGAAAGAACGGGTTGGTTGGAACTTCACTGCAGACACATGCACATACAGAGATCCAACTTCCTGCTGATGAGGACTTGACTAGACCGCACACGCACAGACACCCTGCGGATGTGGGTTTAAACCCTGAGCAACTCAAGCATTGGGTATCTATCTATCTATATGTATATGTATGTATGTATGTACGTGTATATATATATATATATATATATATATATATATATGCATAGTATACCATACGAATATAAATGTTGTATATGTGTGTATATATACATACATACATACATACATACATACATATATATATATATATACATACATATATACATACATACATACATACATACATACATACATACATACATACATACATATATATGTGTGTGTGTGATACACACACATCCTCACATCCATCCATCCCTCCGTCCGTGCCTGCGTGCATGCATGCATGCATCGGTTGACACATACCTGCATCCAGCCATACCCTGGAATTACGTCAGGCTTGGACTTCCCACACCCTGAACCCCTAGCCGAGCAGGCGGCGCCACGGCTGCAAGGGTCTGCACCGGTGGACCTGCCCGCGCGGCAGCACAAAGGCCTGTCCTTGTGGTCAGGAGTGACACTTCAGGGGTCACTCGCATTGAGTCTCGCGGGTTTTTGCGGGAGGGTGGAGAGACGTAGGCTTGTATGGTGGGCTAGCAATCCTGAATCTGAAACCTGTAGGCCCTGGGCCATGGCGATCATCTGCCGAACCGCGACCACTAATTTTCGAAACCTTGACCAAAGCCCCAAGCCCAATACACCAGAAACGCAAACAGCAAGCCCGCATTCCAAATCGCATCACCTGGACCTTTGACTTAGCTTCAAACCGTTACGGCTCGAAGCTTTGGCGGTGCCTGGAATATGTTTGTACAAGAAAGACTGTCACAAGAGATACAAGCCTCCTGCCATATACCCTCAAGCGTAGCCCTAAGCCCGTACATTTATGATATCAAGGCACAGCCCGGAGGCAGCTGCAGGCGTCAGCAGTAGCAGCTCGTAGTCCAGGAATGTACAGCATTGAGTCTTGTTCAGGAGATCCTCTCGATTGTGGGCTGAGCGATTTGGGGTTTTGAGGCCGTGGTAGAGGTTGTGTGGGTTTGCGGTGTCAGGGTTTAGGTCTTTGGGGTCTTAGGGATGTCCGCTGCCAGTGTCGGTAGGGATGTAAACTTGGGTAAGAAAGCTGCTATGTCTACGTTGTAAATCCCATCGACCCTCAAGTTTAAACACATTCTGGGAGCTCTTTCATGTACTGAAGTGCATGGGTGACCGAACACGGACCTGACATGGCCCTACAGCTTCCCGACCACTACGACATCGGTCCTCACGCAGTGGGCCCCGCACGAACTCGGTAAACGCTTCCTCGCTGCCGTACCACCGGACAATTGCGGCGCGGATAAAGCTCTTGTCGAAATCAGAGCTGCATTCCGCTTCGCTGATGTCGAAGTTTTCCTGGAGCTTCAGCACATCGGGTGTCTGACCGGAATTCGAATCATAAATCAGAAACGAGCTAGACTATGGCTACGGGCAGTGGAGACTCCAACTTGGAGAACAGCTCATGCTTGAGCAGGTGGGCTTTGCGCAGCATGTGCATCATGAAGAAGCATGGCAAAACGCCTATCATGTGCGACAGGTGCCGGTACTCGTCGTCACCACGCCAAGCCCAGTGGGCCCACAGGAAGCTGCTATGGAAATACTGCATAAGCAAAATCATCACGACGATCATCTCCACGAAGAGCGGAGACAGAGTAATCTTGCCGCTGGGGTTGGCCGTCCGAAATGCTGCCAGTTCAAAAACACACCACAATCCTCGGATGGAACATTCTGGGCTCATGTTCAGTAGTTTGGAGGGGAAAGTTCTCAAAACGAACAGCAACACCCATTGTCTAACTGCGCCCAGGAGCTTGACAAGTAGGGAGCTGACCATAGCACTCGCAGCTCCGAGGATATGCTGATGAACCCACCTATGCCGTATATACCCCTCTCCATGAGATCCGTATCTGCCTGGTGTATGCTGGCCACATCCACGAAGCAAACATCCGACCGACGACGTATGCTCGGAAAGTAGGGAGCAGCAAGCAGCCCGAAGACAGTTGTAAGAAGACTGGCAAGAAGAATCCACGGACCAACAGCGCTGGAAAGGTGGCAGTCTAGAAGGTGAACGTGGAGCGTCCAGGGAGATGGCAGAACTCTAAGTACAGTGAGCACGGCTGTAGCACCTACCCCGAGCACCCAGACGAAGAGTACCTTGTGCGAGCCAAACTGCAGCAGGAGCGACAAGAGCTTCCACTTGCCTGCGGTCATCCACGTGTGTGAAAGGAAGAGGTCGAAACCCTCCACGGGCCGGGACCGATTCCATAGTGCTGCACGAGACCTTTCATCCAACTTCGCCGGGCAGGTCAGATATAGCTGCCCACCCCGCCGCAGGGACTCTTTCAATGAAACACCACGAGCGATTTCGGCATCCACCTCCAGATGACCGAGTAGCGCCAGTCGCTGGAACTTGTCCGGAATCTTGAGCTGCTCCGAATCCAAGCTTCCGGACTTGTTCATTTGCTCGCCGGCTTCCAGCGCACCACACACATCCGCAACGGATGGGGCCGGTTCGCTGACGCTGCCTTGCTGTCCCATGTGAGGCCAGCTGAGCTAGGTTGGGCAATCTTCCTCACTTTCTTACAGCTGACAGAGCCAGAATGACGGCCCAGGCGAGTTTAGTCTAGTAGATTCCAAACCGCACGACACACACGCGCGCGCGAAAGAGGCTGAACTGCAAATGCATTCATGCTTGGCACAAAACCTACGCTGACATCCAAACTCGAAATCAGCGCAAGCCAAGAACGGCAGAAAGATGCGCCGTAAAAAAAAAAGATAGAAATGAGGTACTCCGCTTATGCTGAAGCCAAGGACTGTATTGGGTTGAAGGAAATTCCAGTACACACGCACATGCGCGAGTGCGTGGGCGAGGAATGCCAGAACCTGAAGCCCCGAACGCCTGCCCGTCCTCGAAGCCCGAACGAAGTCCCAGGAGTCCCAAAACATCATCAAAGACCCCCCGGGCAGAGGCCCCCGGCAGTGACTCGTGCTGCTCTTCTAGGGCCTGGGCTCTGTCTGAAAACGTTTCGGGTCGGCTGATGACAAGGGCTGGAAGTTCTGCTTGTTGACGCTCTCTGTCTCGGCTCGTCAGCAAGTTCTGGCTTGGGCGTTCGGGCCTGGATCCTGATACCCATATTCTACCAGCTCCAAGATGAATCAGACAAGTCCTCAATAGCTTCGAATGGTTACCAAGCCCCCGGTTGGTAAAGTCGGAGCTTAGCCATTGTGACTTCGGGAAAGTATCGCAATCTTCGAGAGAATCCTACAGTAGCTGCTGAAACTTGCAACCGGTCGACCACGAAGCATGATGAACAACTGTATTTCTCGCGTTTCCTTGAATCCGATGGAGTTGACACTTGCTACTCGTACGCTGTCTTCAGAACATACAGGGTGCAGAGAAAGGGCCAGAAAGCTTATACCGGAGGGGGCTGCTTCAAGATAGGGGAGAGTGTGTCCGGGTTTCTAGTTGCACATGCTGCTTTCTTGTCATGTTCATACTTCACACAGGACATGTCACCTGAAATCTAAAGCAAATTGCATCTCCTGGAGTAATTGGCCTCCTTGGTCCAAAGACCCTGGAACCTGGAAGGCGGTTTCCGTGGTCCCTGTTCTGCATTGAACAACGGACCCCCTAGGAAGATCATCTAGCAAGCTCTTCGTTTCTGGTGATATCTGCTACCGCGTCTTTTCTGAAGCTGCGATCTGCTCAAAACCCTTTTTTCTACCCTCATCCAGCATCCTCAACCTTCATTGGCCCAGACTCTCACCACGGAACATGACCTCTTGATTCCAAACGTAACCGTCTGAGCCTCCCTGCGCGCTTGCGCTCTGCCGCTTTTGCCTCGGCTTCTGCAGCTGCCGCCTCGGCTTTCCTCTTGGCCTCCTGCGCGAGGATTCGACAATCACTTGATGTGGGCGCTGACTCAGGGCTCTCCAGTAATTCAGGACGAGCAGAAATGGCAGTGCTACTGAAAACGTCAACCGTGCATTGGATGTGGCGTTGAAGCTTGCGGCAGATGGAAGCCGATTGAGGATGACTTTAAGGCTCGTTTTTATGCGAGTGGGTGGGCGAGCGGGCGAACTTGTCGGATATTATGTGCTCAAGGTTCTGAATGTTGAATACGTGTTCCAGGCTCTGAATGTTGAAGCGGAGCTGACACGAACGGAACAGCATTCCCTTGCACGCTTGAAACATCTAGTAATCCTCAGAATCCCCACAACAACTGTCCTGGACACCCTTTAAAGATCAAGACTGAGCTCCTGACGTGCCAACTGACGTCTATATGACCCCCACAAAGCCCTGACTCGTAAATTCTGGATGGGCGCAAAGCTTCTATGCGTCGTCTTTCGGCCTCTTCCGCGGCTTTCCTCTTTTCCTCAGCCTCCACCTCGCGCAAAGGTGCAAAGGAAGAGAAAGGAAGTTTCAGGCATCGAAAGGCTCGGGCTTGGAGGGAGGTGGGATGAAGGCTGCAAGAACCACAGTTGTATATAGAGATTGATAGACAGACAGATAGATGGGTCAGCTCATGATAGTTGTATATTTAAGCCGTGATATAGCTATACATGTAGATACGGATACATGTGCAGGTGCAGATGCTGAAGAAGACGTAGATATAGATATAGGTACAGCTACAGATACAGATACGAATGCAGGTAGAGATATAGATACAGATACAGATCTAGATTCCTAGATAGCGATACAAATACCGTTAGAGAGACTACGCCCTGACCGAAAGATTTCGGGCACGGTGCAACTCTAACAAGGTGCCGAGCCGTGGTTTAGGGCTCGAGTTGTCATGTTGTGCAGGAGTTTCTTTATGAGGATCCAGGCACACACTCGCAGACGATCCCAAAAGGCTATCCGCTGCGTGTTCTAAGCAAGGCACGACGTGAGACGGGCCCCAAGCTTGGATTGCGGCGTGGCTTGCTGCAACCCTAAGGCTGTATTCTTAGAGACACAAGACCATGAACGGCAGATGCGAACTCGTTACCCCATCAACGACCTCGTAAGATGTAACATGGTGGGCCTCGAGCTGCTCTGCTCGCTTCCTCTTCTCCTGGCATTTTTGGTGGGAATCGGGTCTGGGGATGTTTTTTTGTCTGTTGAACGTAGGGTTCGAGGCAGGCTTTCGCGTCATCTTTGGCATGCTCTACAGCTGCCTTCGAAAATTGATGGGGCCTCGAATCGAGCACGAGCGAGGCCCAAATGCTAAAGCCTAAAGCTCGCGCAAAGTGGACAACCGCGCCTCCCTCCAGGTAAGGAGGGAGTGGTAGATGTTGGATTGTAATTACAACCCAGATTCCGCTTTGGAGCTTTGAGCAGTTCTTGGGATATGTTTGAGGGCTGGTGGCATAAGGAAGTTTGGTGCCCTAAGGTGACTTTCAACCCGATCTCAAGCGAGATTGCACAAAGCAAGAAGGCCCTGCATCACCTTCGGAGGCCAAACCTGAAGATGGCAAGGCCCACCTGCGCCTCAAAGCAACCTAGAATCTCAAACTTGTGAAGCCCGGAGGCTTCCTGGCAAGTCTGTGTAAGGACCTGATCTGGCCGGACCGCCAAACGATGAGCTCCCATAATGCTCGGCGAAGGACCCACTATTCACTATTGCGGGCTTCGACACACTCGCACATCCCGGGTTTGGGGCGCACTCGTGCAACAGAAGCCCTGATCCGCACTCAAGAAGCCAACTCTTGAACGTGAACGTGGTTGGAGCAACGAAGCAGCCCGTTCCTCACGTGCTGCAACTTCGGCAGCGTCGGCTTCCACCTTCGTCCCATCGGCAAGGACCTCTTTGCGGGCTGAAGCCGCGGCGAACTTCGAAGCTTCGGGAATAGAAGTATAGGATAGTTACCAGTAACTCCCAAGCAGTCTTGCAGGGTGGTTCAGAGAGAAAGCCGTGGCCAGTTACCCTGCATTCATCGTGCGAAATGCTTTGAAAAGCAGTTGTGGGGTTTTGGGTTCTCACAACTCGGACTAAAGGGTTCAGGAGTTTTTTCCCTCGGGGTTTGATTTTTTGGGAGGGGCTTGTGCTTTGCATGAATGCCGCCGAGTCCAACGTCTCAGTGGGCAGAGACAAGATTACTTAAACCTACACAATAGCCGGAATAAACATCAACGAAAGAAAACATATCGAGTACTGCTGCAAAGTCCGCGAGATGCCATCCTCCGATATCTTCCTACTGGCATAGACCCGTTGATGTTTTCCAGAGCAGGAGCCCTGCTGTCTGAAAGCGCGTCAGCAAAGACAGACGCACCTGCAGAGACACCTATGGCGACAGTTGATGCAACTACTTGCACTTTCAGGCTCCAAAAGGCATGAACTCAGATACGCTCGATAAATCTACCAGAAACCACGAATCCTTCTATGGGGCCTAGTTGCTTAATTATATCATATTCACCAACGAACTAAGCTAGGTTCTTCATCGGGCTGCTGCAACCCCACAAATTTCAGCGCCGAACCTTAGAGCCGTCGCTTTGCACAACCTGAGAGGGCTTTGAAGGGATTTGTGGCTTCAGAGTTTGGGTCTCAGAGTCTCAGGGCGCTCGTGGCTTTAGGATTTCGGCGCTAGCCCTCTGCCCTCGCCAGGCGACGCAGCTTCGCAGTTAATGAGCCACTTACCTGTTCATCGCAGCATGTCCACTAGATACCATACTACTACCATGCTCCAACGAACCAGAAGTCCCGACGAGTAAGGTAAGTCCATACTACAGGTTGGACATTCGAGATCTCTTTACAAACAAGAAAACCTCTTATATGCTCAGTTTTGAAGTTTAGAAGTGGAATGTGTGTTTTTAGGAAGAGCTTGGGATGGTTAGGGCTGCAGCTTCACAGGGCTGCAGGTCCTTTCAGGTTTCAGGGCTCTTGAGCTTCTTCTGACACTACTCGGCAGGGCTCTGAGGCGAGGCTCTGAGGCGAAAATCCCACAGAGGCCTGGGATTTTTAGCCAAGGAGAGCCAAGGGTCTTCGGGCCGTGCGGCTTGACGTCGAGAGTTTTGGGGTTGTTTTGCCACCTTTGATGTAAGTGCCTCTTCGATGGAACCCGAAGGGCGCTAATGTTACTCTGAAGCCAGAACTGGAGTTTTGGAGGAAATGGCGCGCCTCTCTGCAGGTCTGCATTGAACTGATTGAGCCCGACAGTATCAGTAAAGATGGAGGCTGGGATTATTCAAGGTGTCGGGTTGCTGCGAGCTTGCGCGACTGGCGCTTTAAGGTTTCAGGTTTTATGGGATTCAGCTTCAAGGTATCCATGATCGATTGTGCGCCATCTCTTATTCTTTGGACACATGTTAGGAATCCCAGCTGTCCCATCTTCCATCTTCCGCGTGGCCCCGCCAGTGCGCACGGCCTGCAATCAGAAGATCCAGTTCAACGCGTTGAAGCTTCGTAAATTAGGCTCAGGGGCTGTGGGAATTATATGCCTGCAGGGACCATTGACACAATTTGACCGGTGTGGTACAGGGGTTCCAGACATCGTGTAGATCGCGCAGGGCTCAAGCCAGGCCAAATTCAGAGGTCTCCGGGTATGCTCACATCAGCAGCTGCGGACAGATTTCAGGTTTTCATGCGACCACGGGTCGCTGTTGTGTCACAGCACACAGGGTAGTGCTTGCAAAAACTTCGGCTGCTGCTCCAGCCTAACTTTGGACATTGGGTTGCCATGGGACAGCTGCCAGGCTCTTATTATAATGTTTTGCTAGCACTTTCTACTGCAAGGGTATAGCTACAAGCAGATTCAGCAGGCTCCGGGCCGAAGGTGAGTTTTCCGAGCCTTCCCATGTTGGATGTGTTCCACTGCAAGACTGGGAACTGCAAAGTGTTGGGCAATCTACCACGGGAAATTGAATTAGCACTGCGTAGAAACGTTTCTGGAATTCTTCACCATTTTTTGGCTTCAAGCTGGGCCTGCGGCCTAGAACAGGGTGCCTGCAGTACGAAGTTCCCACTTCAATCCATGCTCTGTCCATGAGTTTCGTGTCCGCCGTAGGTACTGCCGCGGGTGGTGCTGGTGGCTTCGGCTAGCGGCTAGCGCTAGCACTGTGGCCGGTGTTGGCGCTTTGCAGGCTCAGGTTTGGGGGGTGCTGGGGGTGGTGGCGAGCAGTGTTGGTTGGTGGAACGGATGGAATCAGGGCATCGCCAAGTTCTTTGCATTCCAGCGCTCCGCATCCCTTCAACGCCCTGAACCCTCAAACCCTGAACTATACGTAGCACATTCCAAGATCGAACTCTCGTCTCCAACACACCCCAACCTTCTTGACACGCACTTTCCGGCCAGACCGCGTCGGCCTCGACCTGGCGGTGGGCACAAACGACATCAGTTCACCTTGATGCGTTGCTTGCAGTTTCACAAAAGGGTTGAAAAAGACAACCTGGCCTCTCGGGTACTATTGACGTCTTTAAGGAGCCAACCGAGATTTGACAAGTTCATGAAATTAAGAAGTTCGGGTATGTAGTGCCTCTTGCCTTTTTGGCTGGTTGGTCGATGGCCCCACACGGCTGAACGCTCGACGGTCTTGTACGTCTTATACACCTGGTAGTCAATGCAAAGGTCATGGTTCAGGGATGCGTGAGGCGGCCTAAGAGCGATGGCCAAAGTCGACTCCGATACTGGCCTAGTCCTAAAACAAGTCATAGGGCCAGGCCGGCCAGGGAATCGAAAACCGCTTCCAGAAAGACTGGAGTCCAGTCAATTAGCTCAGTCAGCAGATCTCACTATTCCCATTCCCAATTATTCCCAACCTGGCCCTACAGCCTGAATCCTTAGCTCTCAACCAAAGCCACAATGTCTTCCTTTTGCACCCAACCGGATATCATCACACGTCGAACTGCTACCGGCTCTACCACCAAGGGGTTTACGGTTTGAATTTTAATTAGGGCTCCCTGAACTCAAAAACCACAACCCCAATCCCCCTGGTTGAGTAGATCCCGCACCTCGCCCGTTTGGGAGTGCCCAAATCGAGTTCGCCCCCTGGCGCAGGAGTCCAAGAACACTTGAGGAGAGTGGACGAAACATGCTGAGAGTAATCTGTAGACGAAACCCTGCTCTGAATCCTACAAATAATCCCTCAAGAGAGGCCCGCCGACAGAGCCCTCAAACGTGCTGAGGCCTTGAAGCCAGTTGATCCCTCAAGCTCTTGAACCCTCGAGCCCCGAAAGCTCTGTCCTGGGGTCCAAAACCTAAGACTCTCCGGGCTCAGCCCAGCAACCTCAGAATTCTGAACCCTCAACCTTCAATACTGTCGAACCTCTTGAGGGTAGGAATACGCAGGTGATCCAAACAAAGTCGTGCTGTGTGGGGTACGCACACGAAACGACCGATATGTTTTGAGAATGTGCGGGTTCAAGGGGTTCTCTCTGATTGCAGCACATGAAGACGAAATAGGTCGATCAGGCAATGCGCAAAGTCAAGGACTCAACTGGCGATGCTCTTCGATTCAAGAACTCATGTCTGAAGGCATGGCCGTCGGCATCTCCGGCCATGCAACATGCGAACCTCGGCCAAGGAGAAAGACTTCCGCAGACTTCGGGTGCAGCAGCATGGATCGCAAAAAAACTTGTTCCTTCCTGTTGCACCTTCGGCCGACATCTACACTCTCAACATCTGCCCTGGTCAGAAGGCAAAGTGGCATGGTCGGTGCACAGGCCACGAACAGTCAGCGCTGGTAGTCCAAGCTATGCAGGCACGCTGGGAGCCGAAAGCCAGAGCACACAAACAAGCAGCAGTCCGTAACCAACAGCCACCTCCTCCACCACCACCACCAACAACAACGACGACAACGACAGCGACAGCGACGACGATAACGACATGGTAAGGTCTGTTTAAAACAGGAGGTATATCAATGGAAATGACGATGGCTATTCTGAGTGGCACCAGTCACATTATGGCAATGCGCCTCTTTGAGAGACTCTAGAGCGATACCAATCTTCACGCTCTCGTTTTTCCAACACCTCGAGGATAGCATCCGACCAGTAGGCAGAGGAGTGGGCCAGTGAAGCCTCCGAGTGGTGTAATGTTGGCTTTCGACTCTGAAGGTCCAGGGATATTGACTATGGGGCGTTGTTGGAAACGGATGAGCATTTGGGCTGTTGTAGAGTGTTCAGAGTTTAGGCTGTTCAGGTTTGTGTTGAAGAATTTTGGCTTGACGGTTCAGGAAGCAGCGTTCAGGGTCTTTCCTGCTGCATGGCTGGGTCGGGGCCTAGGACCTAGGAGTCAGTGTTTCGGACGTGTGGGCCTCGACCCTGAACCCTTAAGAATGAACGGGGTAGGGATGATTTGCTTGCATAGACAAACACCGTGTGATTTGGAGTTGACGGGGCTTGGCATGAAACGGAAGCCCGTGGCTTTCCTTCGTCCATGGAACCGTGTCCTCTGGGCATTACTGATGTGAGGCTTTTGCTGTTCAATCTCGAAGCTTTGATGCTGTTCGCTTTGAGAGTTCACAAGGATGCCTTTAAGTAACGAATCTTTACAAAAGGTGGCGGCGGGTGGGAACATGCTATCCCTTTTCTCAAGATGCCTTGAAGTACAAAACTCTGAGAGTTCAGCTCCAAAGTTCGCTGGGTTGCAGTCTCAAACCACCAGCCAAACTAGGCTTGCGGTATGAAGGGAGATCAAGGGTACGGTCCACAACAACTTGGGAAAACCTCTCCAGGACCCGAAATGCCAACGAAAGTGTGAGAGCAGCTAGGAGGTCCGAGCCTGGTTGTATGCTTGCATGACCTGTTGGCTGAGTCAGTGGTGTCAGTAGTACGTAAAGGGTGGGCATTTACTGGTGAGGTCAGGGATTCAGAGAGGAAGGTTGTCAGCTGACCAGTATGTTGCAAAAACCTCCTATGGGTTGTCAAGCACAAGCTGCCACGAGAACAGAGACAATGGTCCCGCAGCAAAGGCTGACCTGACATCCGATATTTGTTGAACCTCTGCGACAAGCATGATCCGCTCCGACCCGCTGTGCCGTAATTGCAATGGCTGCATCATGTGCATACAGCCAGCAACCTTTTGGGAGCCTGGTCAAGGTTCGAAGCCTTCTATCTCGGGTACCTCGCCTGATGGAAAAACATCCTTGCCTGACCCGCTCCCAGTCCCTTGCAAGTACGACTAAACAGTCGAGCCAACTGTTAGAAGCTGTCGAAGACCCAACCTCGTCCCGACTAGACCACACGATATGTACGTATGTATGTATGTATGTATGCCCGCATGTACATGTGTATGGGTGTATTGCACGCAGGCACCTGTGTGTGCGTAATGTCTTTATCTATGCGTTGCATACTCATATGGGCGTACATACTTGTACGCACACCGTACGAATGCATGCATCTCACTTGCATTTACAATCCCACGAGACTCGCTCTGGGCCTGAGTGACCGTCGGGATATCGATGGACTGCGCTCGGCAGAGGAGCTCTGGAATGTTGGCCTCCAGTGCCAAGGAATGAGTTTACAGCATGTAAAGTCCGGGGCCAGTCTCAATGTTGAGCCAGGTAGGATGGAAGCATCTCGAACTGTTTACACAATTACACAGGATTGGTGAACCTTGAGACTTGGCAGTTAATGCACGGATTCTGCCCCCCCTCCCCGGCGAAGCCTCTGAGGCGGTGCATTACTAACCCGTGCCCTACCTGAGAACTAGCTCCAGCTTGGTGGTAACGTCCTCTGCCACACTATATGGTTACATGGGGCCATGAAATCTACATTGCGTAAAATTGTACCACGCTCACACCGTAGAACATGTCCAGCGCCAAACGACAGATCTCTGAATGTTCTACACGGGCACCACAACATTCGACAGCAATCTCGAGACTTTCGGGCCATGAGATGCAGAAATCTCTTGAAACCAGGAACCCACTCCTAAACAGCATAGGATCTGCAAAGGGCCCCACGGCTTCGAACACTGGTGCCCTGAGCCCAAAGACTGAATCAAACAATACTACTACGAATCATAATCATTGTTATTATTCTGGTAATTATATCGATGCGACAGACACAAATACATTTATCATGATAATGACAAGAGTGATGATCATCTGCTGATGATCATTATTAATCATAACCACAACACTTACAACAATAATGCCAAGTGTACTTGGATATCTGCGTAAAAGCATAAATAGCGAGAGAGACAGAGAGAGAGAGAGTGAGAGAGAGAGAGACAGAAAGAAAGAAAGAAAGAGACACGAACATACACATGCAGGTATGTGCACTTATCGTCCATGTTTAGTTTATCTGTCTGTACTCGGCTATGTCATGCCACACTAAGCTACATTATAGCACACCGTGTTCTATTAGGTATGGCATGGTACGACATGATATGATATGGTCAGATCTGGCATCGCATGGCATGGCATAGTATGAAACTGCATGACATATGCCTGACAGTGTAGGGTATCACATGAAAACCTATGACATCGTATGGTATGAAATGGTACGATGTAATATGACACGTATTATGTGATGTTCGTCCTGATAATACATTGGTAATAGACGGGCATTCAACAGATACCCGTCATGCTGTATCGGTATCATATGTCTATCATGCTATATTGCATTACGTCTCTTAAGCAGCATGGAATTACGCTGTGCTAGGTGGTGTTACATTATACTCGATGGTAACATGTACCCATATGTGTGTATATATATATATATACACATGAATATGTGTATATATATATACATATGTGTACGTAGGACCTTTATGTATTATTTGACGGGTCTGTTTCCCTTCCAATAATTTCTTACGCCTTTTAAATAATTAAACGGCCCTTTCAAACTTTAAATGGCCCTTTAAAATTTTAAACGGCCCTTTAAAATTTTAAACGGCCCTTTAAAATGTTAAAAGGCTCCTTAGACTCTTTCAAATTCCTAAAACTCTTTATAATTTTGAAAGAAACGAAATTATATTGGGGCCAGGCACGGCCCATTTAAAATTTTAAACATCCTTAAAATCCTTAAAATGTTGAAAGCCCTGTGTCAGGCTTTCAAAATTTTAAAGAATTTCAGGGTGCTTTTAAAATTTTAAAAGGCCCTTTAAAAATTTAAAAGGCCCTCTAAAAATTTAAAAGACCCTTTAAAATTTTAAAGGCCTCGTTAAATTCTTTCAAATTTTGAAAGCCAGACACATGGCTTTCAAAATTTTAAGGATTTTATGGATTTTTAAGAATTTAAATGGGCCGTGCCTGGCCCCAGAACAATTTAATTTAAGGAATTTGAAGGCCTCTTCACATTTTAAAGGGCCGTCTAAAATGTTAAAGGGCCTTTTAGAATTTTAAAGGGCCCTTTCAAATTTTAAACGGCCCTTTAAAATTTTAAACGGCCCTTTAAAATTTTAAACGGCCCTTTAAAATGTTAAAAGGCTCCTTAGACTCTTTCAAATTGCTAAAACTCCTTATAATTTTGAAAGAAACTAAATTATATTGGGGCGAGGCGCGGCCCATTTAAAATTTTTAGAAATCCCTAAAATCCTTAAAATTTTGAACGCACTGTGTCTGGCAAAAATTTAAGGAATGTAAGGGTGCTTTTAAAATGTTCAAAAGGCCCTTTAAAAATTTAAAAGGCCCTGTAAAAATTTAAAAGGCTCTTTCAAATTTTAAAGGCCTCCTTAAATTCTCTCACAAATTGAAAGCCAGACACAGGGCTTTCAAAATTTTAAGGATTTTATGGATTTTTAAGAATTTAAATGGGCCGTGCCTGGCCCAGAACAATTTAATTTAAGGAATTTGAAGGCCTCTTCACATTTTAAAGGGCCGTCTAAAATGTTAAAGGGCCTTTTAGAATTTTAAAGGGCCCTTTCAAATTTTAAACGGCCCTTTCAAATTTTAAACGGCCCTTTAAAATTTTAAACGGCCCTTTAAAATTTTAAACGGCCCTTTAAAATTGTAAAAGGCTCCTTAGACTCTTTCAAATTCCTAAAACTCCTTATAATTTTGAAAGAAACTAAATTATATTGGGGCGAGGCGCGGCCCATTTAAAATTTTTAGAAATCCCTAAAATCCTTAAAATTTTGAACGCACTGTGTCTGGCAAAAATTTAAGGAATGTAAGGGTGCTTTTAAAATGTTCAAAAGGCCCTTTAAAAATTTAAAAGGCCCTTTAAAAATTTAAAAGGCTCTTTCAAATTTTAAAGGCCTCCTTAAATTCTCTCACATTTTGAAAGCCAGACACAGGGCTTTCAAAATTTTAAGGATTTTAAGGATCTTTAAAATTTTAAATGGGCCGTGCCTGACGCCGGAACAATTTAATTTTAAGGAATTTGAAGGCCTCTTCAAATTTTAAAGGGCCTTCTAAAAATGTAAAGGGCCCTTTCAAATAGATTTCGACGATTTCGAAGAGTAGGATCGGGAGAAAACCACAAGAGACTTTGAATAGGAATATGGGAATACTCTCTTCTCCATAGGAGAATAGGCGTAGGGCCATGGGCAGGAGAGAATGGGCGATGCATGTTTGGGAGTAGGGAGTAGGATGGATTCGACCCTGGGGGTGGGAAAACAAAGCAATGAAAGGGAAATGATTTTCAATGAGTTGTATTGATTTTCAAGAGAGTAAGAGTAAGAGTAGGAGAATTGAAGTGGCAGAGTAGGAAGGTAAGTGTAAGAATAGGTGGATACGTGATACGTGAGTAGGAGTACGGGAAAAGCACTAGAAGATTTGCATAGCAGGACAGTAGGAATAGCAATAGCAGATTCTTGCACAGGCTCTTGCATTCTTGCTCTTCTACTCCTACCTTTCCGTTTCCGTTCTCCCACTGTCATTCTGCTACTCCTTCTCTTGTATTCGCTTTCTCCTGTTACGACTCTCCTTCTCCTATTCAACTTCTACTCCTGCCTTCCTCCTCTCCTACTCCTAATGTATGACTCCTCCTCTCCTACTCTAACTGTTACTATCTCTCCGTCTCTTATTTGCATATACATTCCCATCCCCCGACTCCTACCGTCCCATGCCGCTACTCAAGCTCCTGTTTCCTCCACCCCCTTATCCTCCTACTTTTAATGTTCCACTCCCATTCTCTTGGTCTTACTCCAACTCCTTCATTTCCAATCTAGACTACTTACTTGTTCTATTCTTTAACTCCTACTCGCTCAATTTAGTGTCCTACTCCTTACCCGCCCTGCACCTCCTCTTACGCCGACTTCTACCGCTATTCCTGTTCTTACCCTGACTCCCCCCTACACACATCTTGAGCCTTCCTAGTTTTCCCAATTCCCACCACCATATCTACTGTCTTATTGTTATTCCAGCTCTCTTATGTCTACTTCTAGACTACCTGTCCTACTCTTCTACTTCTACTCTCTCTAAATTTGCTTCCCGCTCCTTACCACCCCCCATCCCGCACTACACCTCCGCTTAGCGCTACTTCTAAGGTTCTACCATGTTCTACCGCTACTTTTGTTCTGATCTTGTTCCTACAGGTACGGTATTCCTAGGCTTGTCCCAATCTCTACATCTGTTGTTATTCCTACTGCCCTACCTCGATGCCTACTCCGTGAAGGGGAGGAAAAGAAGAGTAGGAGTAGGAGAACAAATGGGAAAAGAGTAGGTAGGAATAGAAGAGTAATCCAATGGAAAGAGGAGACTAGGGCAGGGAGAATACGAATCACATCACAGCGAAGGAATAGAAGAGTAGGAGCGGTAGAAAACGAGTAAGAAACCAGGAGTAAGAGAGTAGAAGTAAGAGAGTGGGAGAGGAGAGTGTGTTGTTAGAGGAGCAGGAGTAGGAGAGTAGGCAGAAAGCAAGAGAACAGGACAGCAGAAGAGTAGCACAGGAGGAGAACAGGAGAATGGGGGGTGGAGAATAGGAAAGAAGGGAATTGAAAAACCTCCGGGGGATTGGAAACTGTCAAAGGGCAGCAGAAGCATGAGCATGGAAGTAGGAGAGTAGGACTGTGAACATGGGAATAGGAAGGTACGAATAGGAGACTAAGAGTGGCCGAGAGCAGGAGTGGGAAAGCAGGAATAGGAGAGCAGCGGTATGATAATAAGAAGAACAGGAAGGTAAAGTAGATGAAAAGGAACAAGAGGGTAGGAGTAGGAGAGTAAGAGAACAAAAAGCAGGAAGGTAGGAGTGACATGATGGGATTGAACAAAGTATGAGATGGACTCCGATTCCCATCATATTCCCACCCCATTACCTGTACTTCCCTATTCCTATTCCTCTCTTCCTGCCGACTAGTAGGATGAATTCCACACCAGGGGTACGACAAAAGTAGTGTAAGGGAAATGATCTTTCAACCAGTGGTAAGTAGACGGTTTCAAAAGAGCTTTTTAAATAGTCGGAGAATAATTAGGCAGGGCAGGAAGGTAACTGCAAGAATCGGAGAATAGGGTTAGGTGAGTAGGAGTACAAGATAAAGAGATTAGAAGAGTAGCATAACAGGATAGTAAGATGTCATATCTTGCTCCTACTCTCTTATTCGTATTCTTCTGGTACGTCTCTTCTACTCCTTTTCTGCTAAATTCTACTCCTGCCTTCCTACTCTCTTACTCCTAATATGTGGCTCCTCCTCTCCTAGTCTAACTCTTCGTCTCTTGTTCGCATATTCCTGTCCTCCGACTCCTAATGTCAAACTCACTGTGCACATTCTCACTCCCATTTTCTCCGCCCCCTATCCTCCTATTTCAAACACGTTCTACTCTCCTTCTCTTTGTCTTATTCCCACTCCCTCATATCCATTCCTACTCTCTCAATTTAGTTTCCGATTCCTTGCCCTCCATGCACCTTCTCTTAGGGCTATTTCTAACCGCTATTCCTGGTACTCTCTCCTACACGCATGTTAGTTATTCCTAGTTTTGCGCGATTCCCACCACTGTATTTCCTACTGCCCTACCTCGATGCCTACTCCTTGGAGGGAAAAGAAGAGTAGCAGGAAGACAGCAGCAGTAAGAGAATACGAATGGAATGGTCGCAATAGGAGAGCAGGGGGAGTAGACGCAAGGCGAGTAATCGAATAGAGGAAGGAGACTAGGGGTCGGGAGAATACGAATCAAAGCAAAGGCACAGAAGAGTCGCAGCAGGAGAGTACGAGCAAGAAGCCACGAGTACGAGAGTAGTCGGAGAGTGGCAGTAGTGGGAGAGTGGGAGTAGAAGAGCAGGAGTAAGGGCGTAAGAGGGTGAGGAGTGGAGGATAGGAAATAAAGAATGAAAGATCACTGAAACAGGAAAGGAGGAGCATAAGAATGGGAGTAAGTGAGTAGGACTAGGCAAATGGGAATAGGAAGGCGCGAATTGGAGAGTGAGAGTGGTAGAAAGCAGGAGTAGGGTAGTAGGAATAGGAGAACTTGCAGGTGACTTTGGGCTGCACAATCTTAAACCCGACGAGGAGCCCGAGCAGCTACGACACCTCAACCCGAGCCCTAGCTGAATAATTTAGACTCAATACTATACAAAGAGAGACCCGTCAAATAGTACATAAAGGTCCTTGCCACATACATATGTATGTACATACGCATATTAATTTGTTTGTTTATGCTTTGGTTTTTATAGAAATATGAACCCCTACCCTCGAACCGGGCCCCCGACGAAGTATTGGAGTCCTGGAAACCTCGCCTGGGAAAATCAAGTCAGTGGCGTTACGGCTTTCAAGGCTGCAGTTTACCACGCACTCAATGCCTCCATCTGGACCAGTAGTCTAGTTCGCCGGGCGCGGCAAAGACTCTAAGACAGCGCCTAGACCATACTAGATTGCTATGCGGAGCTGCAGCTTTAGGTGCTCAGGGCATCAACTCAAAACTGTGGTTGAGGCCACGCAACTTTTCTCCTTTCAGACAGGCGTGCTACTCAACATGCTTCGTCCTTTACCTAGAATGCGTTGAGTGTCCGACCCCAAAACAAGAAGAAAGCCTGAAGCCTTATTGTCAGACCCTGCTCAGATGAGGCACACCCAGCCGCTTAGCATTGGGTGCAACGTCTTCGGGCTGAGAGCTCTGCGGATGCTTAAGTCAAGGTGTTGGGGAGATCAACGGTTTTGCGATGTGCTTTATGTTTTGGGATGAGGTTCAGCAACATGTAGCACAATCACAATGACAACACTTGCCTGGATATTGATCTCCACAGGGATGCGGTGATCGGGTAGGCTGTCCAGTCAAACTTTGTTACATCAGTAGACACCAGCAGGTTTAGAAGCCTTCTTTGTACATCTACCACTGGATCATAGTATGGACAAGCCTGCGAAATTAGCCTTTCAAGGCCGGATCCTGTGACATGTCGCTGACACCCACGTTCCCACACCCTGGCCAAAGATCGTCGAAGTGGCAAAATCCGAGAACTGATGCCAGTAGCGCATTGCATCGAAACGGGGACCCCTCCGCAACCACCAACCTTGCGAATTTTGGTCTGGTTCGGGAACATCAGTGTCGGTGGGTACAACTGCATGACACCTGCTCTTCATTTGTGGGATCCGCACCAAAAAGCCCTCTGATGATTGCAGTGGTCTGAATCGGTAGTCCCCTCCACACTTTGTGTTTGTTATCGACTTCCGGTCTGCGCTGCGAACATGCATGTGGTTACGGTGTTTCATTATGATTCCGGGATGTTGCTTCAAATCCGAATGAGGCTCAGAATCCGGGGCTTTGGGCTTTGGATTTTTGATGGGGTAAGTGCTGACTTTTCAGCTTGGACCTTCAATCCCGACAACTCTGCCTGAGTCCCGCATTCCGTGCCTCCTTTGCGCATGCGCGTCCAGTCGTTGGAGTCCCGGTTCGACATCTGGAAGGGCGTGTAGGGGTGCCAAGACTTCTCTCCTCTGGCTGGTTGCATGCTTTGGTGTTTTCGGACAGCTGGGGATGTGTCAAACCAAGCTCAAAGCACCCCTGATCCTGCAACCCGAACCACGAACCCCTAGTCCAAGCATGGCGAGTTTGCTGCTGCTCGCAGCAGCCCGCATCGTGAATGTGACTGCTGGCTACTGTCGTCGTCGTTGCTGCTACTGTTCACCCAGTGCCTGATATATACTGTTACATATGATACAACGCACGTGCTCCTCCGCTCCGATGGAAGGTGACCTGCTCATCCGAGGTATCCTCCAGGTTGAAGGCTGACACCCCGAACTTAGAGGAGGATGACCATTTTCGAGAATTGCTGCCCACTCCAAGGGTTCCGTATAGTAGCCGTATAGTGGCCTTCGACCCCAATCCTTGCGAGCCCTAAACCTTTCGTTCGCTTGGAGGCTCCTTCCGCCGGACGACACCCATGGAAGTTGCGGAATCCTGCGAGACTAGGATTGAGGACTGAGTAAGGCGGGGACGGTACGAGTAGGGTGCGCTCTGTTCTTGCTGTGCAGTGCCAGCTGGGAGCGAGTGACAACTGAAATCCCGCAAATTTCCAAAGATCGAATGGGATTCCCGCGAGGCACTGGATAGATTCCGAGAGTGCACTGGGAATTTCGGGCCAAGTCTTGCGGTTTTGCAGGATTTTGCAGGATTTTGCAGGTAAGAAAACGCCTTTGCTGCAGGGCTTCTGGGGTCGAGCGAAGTACCTCTAAACTCTAAACCGGTCAGGCGCTAAGTACTTCGGGTGCGTTCGATACAGACGGATGCAGGTCTTTGGCCCCCTTGCCGGGAGATTTGCTTTGAGGGCACAGGCACTGCCTCAAGATGTCCTGGTCGGTCTCGTTAGCAGCCACTGCCAAGAAGAATTTCCTCGGGCCAGACAGGAACTCGACAATGCCAAACTGCAATGCAGTTCTGCGCAAGAGCTCTTGCGCAAGCCTCATGGTTGCCGCCAGTGTAGCACCAAACCTAAACCCGGATCACTGCGTGCAGCAAATGCCGCACAACCATATGCATCTTACGCACCGATAACATAAAATTTTGTGGAACATGGGGCATGCGGCTTCCGAAGATTCTGGCCAACATGAGGGACTATGACTATGCATGGAAGCACACCTGGCAACTACTTGTACCAAGCGGCAGACAAAACGACACTTAAACCATCTCAAACTCAACACCACATATCGCAACTTTCGAAGCCAGCCGATGCTCAGGTTGACAGTTCAAGCTACTCAGGGGTTCCCAAAGCCAAAGCCAGAGAAGTTGGAAGCAACTTTTTGCGACAAAGAAGATTACCAAAAGGAGGCCGACGTCTTGGAGATCTCTTGTCACTAAAATTTATTTCTTGCCTCGTGGGCGAGATCAAGCCCTGCAGGGTGGGATCAATACGACAGCCCAACTTGAACCAAAGTCTTTATATCAAGAAAGTACGCAGTGGCATAGTGGCATCGGTATCGCTGGTGACTTTATCGGGCCTGGGTTTACGGTCTCGCCAAATCAAAGTCAATCTGGACGACTAGCACTGGCGAATGCTTCAAACCAAACACTTCTAACCTTTCGCTCTAACGTATCGATCATGAGCTTGCTTTGATGCGTTTTCTGGCATCAACCACTTCGGACCTCAACCTCCTCGGCCAAGCCATCATCCCATCGACAAGTGCCGGAATTGCATTATGCACGAGATGCCTCGTGCCCCAAGCAAGATCCTCCCCAACTCAAGGCGCCATCGCTGGTCTTCTAGTGCCCCTACCCTACGCCCACGATAACCCTCTAGTTCCGCAATACTTACCCAGGTCGAGAAGGCAGTCGAGCAGCTGGTCTTCCATCAGTCCTCCAGAAACGGCAACCGTGAATACTGGGTCAATTCTTGCCCCGGCTACACCACATTTACCACGAGTTCCCGAAACTTCTGGTTTGCTGATCCTTGCAGCGGCCGGTCCGAAGCCCAAGCCCAGGACAGCCCAGGCCTTCGACGAGGGGTTCTCGGTGTCACGTCACCAAAACTCCAGGAACCATTGTACAACCGCAAATTCTGAACCAATCCTCGGGATGGTTTTAAGGCGTAACGGAGCTGAAACCGAGCCAGGACAGTGGCGCAAATCCCAACCCAGGGTCCGAGGGTGGCTTGCGCCATGCTCTTGGCAGTCTCCAGATCGGTGGCGGTAACGATCCGTTTCAGAGTCTGCACCTCGAACAGACTTCAGGATTTAGGGCAGCATGTGACGTCTACGCCACATGTGAAACGAGCCAAGATCTGGAAGACACTTCCGAGATATGGCAGTCGTTCATGCGTGGACCCTATGCGTCGTCCGACAAATCTCGCACAAACCTATGAAACAGGTGAACGATGCAATGCTATATTGTAAAGTTTGGGTTCATCGGCGAGCTTCACCACTCCTTCGCAGCAGCAGGGCATGCTGCAGAGTACAACAGCGATCTTGCGACTTTGTAGCTGCGGCATTCCCGCGCGGGCCAATGATGTGGGGCCATGGAGTCCATGCCATAGCTGCTGTCACAATATACGTATTGAAGGCAGGACACATCAAGACAGGAACTAGGCTTTATGCATATGCAAACAGCACCTTCATGGGCAATTTAAGGAGCAGCATCATCGCAGCAAAAAGCGCGATACATGCATCTGAAAGCACATAACTCTCTCGGGATTGTGGCTCAGGTTGAGAGGCTTCGGAGGGCTTGCGTAGTGTCTCAGCCCCTGAAGTCCATCGTGACCCCGCTGACGTTAAGAATAGCTCTGCCATGCCCTGCCTGCCTTGCTTTACTCTCCAAGCCTTCCAGAAGACCTTCCGGAGGACTTACAATGGCAGACGTGAAGCCCAGCAGATCCCGAAACTGAAGCAATACATGGTTGACCTGTTCTTGAGCCCCCGGATGAGCCCGGAGTTTTTGTGCACATTGAATGAAACTCTGCCTCCAAGTGCCTGCGGTTGAAACCTCTCCGATTCACGGCCAGGACACTGCGGCGATGCGAGCAGCCTTTGCCGCATTGACCCCCCAAGTTGGGTCCGGCGTGCCTGCCTCGGGATCGGGAGTTCAGGGTTCAGGTTATTGGATGCTGTTGGCTGCTGCTGCTGCCGCATCATCAATCCGAAGCCACCACCCGAGACGGACAATCCATGCGAGGTTAGAGTTTTGGAACGCCCCCTTCAGTTCTCTAACAGGAGGTCTAACAGGTGATGCAGAGGTCTTGTTCCTACAGATCCTGGTGTTTGAACGCTCCTAGAGTCTGTTTCTTAAATACTTCCACAAGGTTTTGGACAGAACATCTGCTTCACATGCGTGCGGTTGTTGCGGAGGAAATTCCAGGCACGTGCTGTGAGTCATCGTCGAGGTCTTGATCAACTAGCTTTTGTGGGCTGCATCTTCGTGCTTGCCACCCACCCTGCGGCAGGGTCTCAGACGTCTTCCTTTGCAATCTTCGATTCGAAGGGGAGAAAGAGCCTCCCTTGCAACTTACTTTGTGTCTTCATCATCCTCGCCAGAGCTTTGCTTCGTCATCTGGCCGTGGAGGTCTTGAGCACCAGCTCCCGTATGGGTTACCATCCGATCTCCCGCGCTCCGCTTCGCCCTACAGCAAAAAGGGATCTGAATCGACGATGAGACCTGAGTTTCGGGCTTTCTTTTCTTCCCCTGCGTCCTGCCGGTGCTGGAGAAGACATGGAGTTGCTCTTGGAATACGAACGTGGCTTTCGAGGCACAATGTTACTCATACAATGGGTGCAATTACCAGTACCAAGGCTGCTGCTCTGCAATAATGGCAACCGAATCTGCCAGGAATTTGAAGATTTTTGAAATACTTAGAATGCCGGGCTTCGAAGAGGGGTCTTCAGGGTGTCGGGTTGTCATTCCCCTGCCTTGTCTCCCAAAAACAGCAGGAGGTTAGGTTCCACAATGGCATACAAGGCGCACAAGGAGAGTTTGCAAAACATCTGTCGAGCTCAAAGCGTTGGACTGGGATGGGTGAGGGGTTGTGGAATTTTTCTTTGTGATGCGTTGCTTAGCCAGAAGACTGACAACGGAAGCGAGCACTGCATGGCATCGCAAGCTGAAGCTTGTCGTCGAAGCCTTGCTCGGCTAAGTACCAGAATGTGCGTGACCCACAGCACGGGATGGCGGACTCATGTGTATGCCCTCATCGTCTTCCCTTCCACCAAGACCGCGGCCAATAGTTTGTTGGCCGTTTCGAGAGGATCGATGCCACTGCCACCAGGCAGCACAAGGCGCAGAGCGGTGGGTGAGCAGGGATACTTTGAGGCCAACTCTTCGACAAGTGCGCGCGTCAGTGCCTTGTTGGCATCCAACGTTACTTGTGCGAACTCGCGGCCGTCCATCGTGCGTGCCTGGATCACTAATGTGCCGGTGGCGCCGGCAAAGTCTTCAATTTCTGTCTGCACGACGACTGTGTCCAGCTCGTTCCTGCTGAAACCATCAAGCCCGGCAGATCTTTCTGAGCTGCGTCGTCTCCGTCGTCGAGTCGCAGTCATCATCGCCATTTCTCGGTCTGTGCATCATTTCCGGCTCCCGCTCCGCCTTCCACCTGCTCCGACGATTTCCAGACCCAGATAGGCGGAAACCTTAAGCCTAGATTCATAATTCATTTTTTGTCTGCAAGATCGACAAAGCAGGACGCAATGAACAAGCTAGACACCTGGGTTTTCGGGCTCAGGATGGGTGCGTCCATGCCCTGGGGTCCTCGAACTCGCAGTAAGGCGGCTCGTGGCCGGGCATGATGGACTGATACCAACCTGCAGTGTTCGGAGATCGAAACTTCGCAAGTTTCCCCCCTTCGAGTCTTCGTGACACGGATCCAATCTGCTTGGTTCGATTCAGGCAAGGAAGATATGGGCCTGCTTTAGGTCGGGGCCTCGGGGCTTTAGGAATTGGTGCTTGGACACTCTTGGCTTGGCTTTCGCCAAGCGGGTCAGCGCCCGTGCCTTCGAACATCTGGCAGACACACAGGCGGATCCCAATGTAAACCATGAACTTTTGGACTGCGTCTGCAGCACATTTTGTGGTATCTTCAAGCCCTGACCACAGACTCGGCCCGCCAATTCCAGATCCGGGCACGCTCGCCCACAGAGAGCTGGCCGCGCATGTAAAGCCTGGGGGTCGGCTCTGGTCTGCTAGGCTGCTAGGCCCTTCAACGGGTCGCACTTCCTCCGATGGGAAATTTCAGCATAGTGATGTCGGGTCCGAATAGGCCCCGGGCAGGCGGTACATCCACTCTGCAGATGGCAGCAGCAGGGGGGTCGCCGTGGAGTAGAGCTCGTAGAAGGACATCAACGCCTCGGAGGAGCTCTTGGCCAGAGCCCCGGCCCAACAAAAGCCTTTCAAGACCCAGAACCAGAATTAAAATCCTGAACCTGCTCTTCCTTAGTTCAACATTCAAGACGCGAAATCCACTGTCCTACAACACCACACGCCTATGTCAACCCTAAACCCCCTGCACAGCCAAAATGTTCGTTCATTGCAGCGTTCCTGTGATTCAGAGCTCGGGATAGACGCTTGCACGAGAGCAGGAGTTGCAGGCTCTACCATAACAGCCCCGGGATTCTAACCAGCCTGATGCGACAGCCGTGGAGATGTTGAAGCAAACCTCTATGCCGGGTAACTGAGGCCCCTGTTCGGTAACGTTACCTGTTGGTCTGGAACCGGCTTTACTCCTCCCCGGTGGTTGGCGGAGGTTGGGTTGGGGCCTGATTCGAGCGGAGATCTCTTTATCCAGACTTGTCGTGAAGCCTTGCCTGCCTCGTGTGAGATTGAAGGTCGAAATCCCAAAGTCTAGAGACCCCCGCCGAGCCCCAAGCCGTGCAAGCCTGCAGCCCTAAAGCGTGAAATCCCAGGGCAGTGTCACTCAAGTAAACGACTGCATCCTGTAAGAGGTCTCTGATCCAAGACTAGTTTGCGGACCCCGTTTCCGCCTGTGCGGCTGGTTGTTGGCTGAGGGTTTGAGACCCCGCGACCCCTCTCCCGCCACATGGTGGACTCGTTGCCCTTGCCTGGGATGCATTTACCGAAGAAAACGATTGTGTGACATCGTCAAACTCGAAGCTAGTAGAGCCAACTCCCGCCCTTCACGACCCCATGGCATGGGCTTAGCCCATGTCAGCCAGCCCGAGCTCGCAACTAGGGAAACCTTTGACGGAAAGGCGCGTGATCGTGAGGAAGCATGGCAATGGCCCGGTAGGAAACCGCCTCCAGGCGCTGCGACTGGCTTTGGCTTGCCAAGGGGTGGGGCTCAGTGTCTGAAGCCGACTAGGTCCAGGCCTGGGCCTCCCAACCCTTCACCCGAAAACGCATGCAGGCCGCGAGTGAATTCCGATGTTGCCTTGGCATAGGGAACACTCTCCGAGCCCTCCAGGAAGTAGAACTTCAGCGGGTACTGCCCGAAGCCTCCGCGAGAGCGAGGATTAGGCATTCAGGATCAGGATCTGGGGCTTCAGCTTGTAACTTCGGGGCTCCAGGTTCTCAGAGCTTCCGGGTTCAGAGAAGCCGTGTCACACAGGAAATGGCCATGCCGTTTTTGTTTGGCTTGCCTGCTCCGCCTCCACGAATTGACCATATCCTTCTGAAAGACTTTTAGTCCACAGCGGTGCACATCGGCCACAGAATCGTGATCCCGACCTCCGTTCGATCGGCTTTTGCAACCTTCGACCTCCCTGCGGAGCATTGAAATTCTGAATCCCCGGCGGCTACGCACTAAAGTTTCATAGCCCATGTCAACACGGCCTTCCAGAAAGCGAAACATGGCACAACGAAGAGTTGCCTCAGCTGCTGCTGGAAGCATGGCAAAGAGGCTACGAGTGCCGATGGCGCCAGGTAGGGTTTAGGATTCAGGGCTAACGATTGGTTATGGCACAGTAGTAGGTAACAGAGATAGTGATGGCAAGAGTAATAGTAGTTATAGTAGTAATAGTTGTAGTAACAATAATACACAGAAACAACAACAACACTAGTGCTTGTAACACTAATAACCCTTGCTCATAGTCATAACCTTTAAATCTTTAATTTCGTATGAAGAATGAAAAATACTTTGAAGCCTTAATTATTATGGTGATACTTGTTCTTATTCCCTGTGTATTATTCGCATTCTTAGTCTGTTTATTGCTTTGATTCCTGTTCTTGTTCTTCGTATTATCATCATCATCATTATTGTTGCTGTCTTTTAATATTGTTATTGCTGCTATTATCATTTTTATTACCATCGTTCTGAACAGTCTTTACACACACATATAAAGTTGAATCACGATGCACGAATGCACATATGCACATGTGCACACACACACACAGATACAACATACATGCTCACTTGCGTACATGCATACATGAATGGATCCACGCATCTATGCATCCATGAATAATGCATGCGTACATGCGTGCAAGTACAAAGATGCATACAGGCATACATGGTGCAGGATATGATGACTGACAGAGGTACAAGCTTCTTTGGTTGGAGCTCTGCCGTTTGCGATGACAGTGAGGCAGGCGACGGCACCGATGCAAGTACTCAAAGGGACAGACGGAGGCTACTCGCGGCTCCTCTGGACCTGTGAAAGCACATCCATCTGTCATATCTTGACGCATATCTTGACGCAAGGCCTAGGCTGATTTGTTCCCTCGATGTGGCCGGGGAGCATATGCAAACAGTGGTGACCTGCACGCAGCTGGGAACATCTCAAGTCTTCGACCCCTACCCGCTTGAGCAGCCGACCCTAGGGGGTTGACAGCTGCAAATGATCATTTTGAATGCTCCAGCTCTCGAACCCATCACCCCTCAAGACTTCAAGATGCTGCAAAGGCGACAAAAGCGAGAAATGCGCAGGCGAAGGTATCTTTACTGCGATGCGCGCATAGACTTTTGGATGATATGAACTAAGCACCTTGGGTGGGAAGCCGGTCCTGCCTCCAGAAGAGTACTTGGTCCAGAAGCTTGGGTGAGTAAGACACCTGTCCGCAGGCATGATGCTTGGCTGCAACCGATGCAGCCCAAGGTCTGAATCTGAAAGCCCTGCGCACATGGACGGAAGCTCTAGACCACACCTTTTCAAGAAAAACCTACCTCCATGGAATGGAAGTCTCGAAGCCGTTTTCCTTTCGGCTTGAACCCAAATCCTAACATGACGTGAACCCTGAATTCCGCAAGTCCAGCCACGGCCGTGATCAACACTCTAATGCCCAAGCTGGCAGCAGTACTCACTGACCTTTCGGGTGTTTGAGCGAAGACGATAGTCTCTCCTCCTGCATACAACAACAACACGAGCCGTTATGTCTTGCATGGTCTATAGTCTACGCAAAGCCCTCTCATTCCAACTGCGGGTCTGGATCTCATGACGGGACCTCAGTATAGAGGCCGTGTGCACGCACGTAGGGAAGCCGCCGGCCGGTTTGATAGAAGATCCTCAAGATGGAAACGATGGAAACACGAAAGTGGAGCTTGCATTAAAAATAGATGCCGAAGCATCGTCCACTGGTTCAGCGGTTGAGTGGCGGTCGACTTCTATGTAATAAGTCACTCCTGGCATGCACACTCACAGCCCTTCGAGTCCGAAGCCCTCTGTACACAAGGTTCGAACCGCCAGGGCAAGGCGTGGGAAAGGCTTGAAGTAACGTGACCGTGCAGGAATGACGCTGGCGGCTGGCTCTGCCACACAAGAAGCATACTTAAGTCTCAATGCTAGCGATATGGCTGCCAACAAAAGCCGTATCGGTATTCAGAATGAATTCGTCCCTGCGGCTGCTCCGAAAGGATGAGGTTGTTGGTCGCCATGCGTGCCATGGAGCCACTGTCGAGCAGTTCGCTGAACCCTCGCCAGAAGGTTTTCACGTCCTCCGGGTTTGTGTCTGAGATTTAGCACGGCTGGGTCAATTCTTTTGACTTGCTCGGAGCGGTGAGTTGCGACTGTCACCGCTATGTTCGCGCGCGAAGGGTTTCAGGTGTGCTTGGCTTTTCTGTGGTCGGTGTTGCTGTTGCTGTTGCGACGCTGTTGCTGTTTATACTGCTGTGACTTCTGTCGAAATTGCTGTTGCCAGTGCTGGTGCGTTGCCCCATGCCAGGGCAGGTGTGTCTCCTCCTCCTGCTGCTGCTCTAGTTTGTGCCGTTGTTGGTTGTGGTGATGACAAATGCTGCTGGACATTCTCGTTTGTTAGATGATATGTGCTGCTGGTTAAGTTTCACACGACAATTGCTGTTAGTCGCTTCTTTGTCAGCCTACCTGTTCCCAGATGTCAGTCTTGTGAGTTGTTGGAAAATGCCTATGTGTAGCTTGTCACGAGCTCGTGAAAAGTCTCCCCAGCTGACGATCTGGAGGCAGACTCTCAATAACTGAATACATCCGAATGCGAGATGCGATTCTCTAAGCGGTAGGAGCCTATACCATCTGACTGAGATGCGACAACTCACAAAGCCCTGCGCCCAGGCGAGATCGCTTGCGTGCCTGCGGTGGGCAGCCGTTGAGTAAAGCCACCCCATAGTAGCCTCGGACAGGAAGCTGAGGTGGACCCTCACTAAGACATGTCAGTCGTCGAGACATGTCGAGACTCAGGGCTTCGAGCCACCCAACTACAAAAGCAAGTGTACGAGTCTGAGTTCAGGATTTGTTACACTCGAAACCTCGAGCAGACGGGCACCCGGAGGCCGGCCGGCATAATACGACCCTCCGGCCTTTGGGACTTCAGCCAGTGCGTCTGGGACAGTGTGGAACAAATGCGAGAGGCAAACGACACAAACGGACCAACACATCCATAAATAGGCCGGTCGATCGAAGTAGGGAGGGCGGAGAGAGAGAGAGAGACAGACAGAGAGGCACAAAAAACGGATCCCCAAAACTCCCCATGCTTGCATCCCCAGAAGCCGAGCATCGGCAAAGTTGCGCCCCTCTCACGGCTGGCCCACCTAAGACTCCCGGCCATGCGTTTCCGGCTTCATCGCGCTGTCATAGCGCCGGGACGAGGTTTAGTTCAGCGGCTGAAGGCAGAACGGAAACATCCTGAATCCTGATGACCACAAGCCCGACAGCTTGGAAAGCTTGAAAGCTGAAGGCTGAATAGCCTCAGGACCCAGCTGTCGTGATCCATCCGCTGGTCCCGTGTCCCATGCCCTAAAAGCTCACGGGACGACGAAGTTTCCGTTCTACCTGCAAACTCCTCAGGCTGAAGCCCATAGTCCAAGACCCTCATGCCATCTCAAGCTAAGCTTGGCCTACTCTCAGGGTCTCGAGCCCTTCGACCCTAAGCTCTTAGTCCTAACTCCTTGAAATCTAATGCCCTGAGCGTTACATGCTAGACCCTGGGCCCTCGCAAACTCACACAAGGGGCTGCCGCAGCATGACGCAGCCAGCGACCGGCTCAGTACAGAGAAGCAGCTGAGCCTCGCCCGAAAACACCAAACTCAGAGTTTCGGCATTGCAAGTTCGGCCTTCACGACTCTGCTCAACTACCGGGACAATACAGGAGACGACCAAATGCTTTGCCCCCAGTCGGGCTCGTCGCCAAAATGCTTTGCCCCGTTTCGGGGACCACGCCGCTGATGCGTCCCCCCTTAACTTGTGGGATCCACGAGACACCCAAAATATTTTTTGCCCATAACTGCTGCGATTCAACGTGTTCGAAACCCAAAAGTGGCCAAGCATTACAATTGGTAGCACACCGGATCCTCTGTACATGATAAGACGCGAGCGAAAGAGCGCATGCACCACGAAACACCACACCACAGCGGGAGCCGCGCGCCACACGGATCCTGTGTAAGTGGTAAGGACTCGGGCACCAAATTTGTACTGCACAACGGCGGAAGCGATGCCTTTGGCTGCCGTTTGGCGGCAGTATCTAGGACAAGAAGAATGAAAGCTAGCATGACCAACAGAAGCAAGAATTGTACAGATACAGCATAGAAGCAACACAACAACAAGAAATGCTAGCAACAACGGGTGCAGCGTGGTCCAGCCAGTACGGCAACGCAGCCCATGCGACGAAGCCGAAACTCCAAGAGCACCATTCAAAGCTGAAAGCCGAGCTCGGAAAGAACGAAAGCTCAAGCTCTGCAGGCGTGACCACATGTTGCACCTGCCACTGCACTTCATTTCCAGCCCCTGGCAGCATGATCCTCCCTACATACGACCTATTCAACTCATCTTCTATGTTCCACTATAGGTTGCCCAACCAGCTGAGAATCTCCTCCAGCTTTTTCAGTATCGACGCACTGGTGCTTTGCTTGCTGAGCTCGAAATCAGGAACTGCTGCAGTGTGTTCTTGCTTCAAGCCCCTCAAGCCCCCGAATCCTAAACTGAAACCCTAAGAACCCTCAAGCCTAAATCCGAAAGACTGAAAGCCCGCCCTGAAGCTTGAACGATCTCAGCCGGACATTCCGAGAGGGACCTCTCGGAGGGCCTGGTCCCCTGCAGCGGCAGCGCTGAGATGCTGAGACCTCTTCTTTCGCTCCAAGTCTTGACTGGGTTTTGGCGGCTGGGGTTTTGGCTTGGCCCTTGAATGGTTTGGAATTCTGCGCTTCAGACTGGGGCGACTGGGGCTCTGGGCGGGGTTCCGGGCTTGAGTGGATTTTTGACGCTCACACTCGGACTATGCCAGGCAAGGTCTGCAGACAAGACTGGAAAATGGCAACAAGGCCCACTCGGCGCATTCATCTACGTGGCCAAGATTTCAACTGAGCTTCTATGGAAACGAAATGTACAACGACAATCATCAACCGTTAGGAATGACCTCATTGACAGCAGTCTTGCCTTGGAACTCTCGACCGTAGGCCCAAAAGACCCCAGATCCTGTTCTTCTGTCCAAGAGGAACACCAGTGAAACGATGATCCCGTAGGCAAGACCAAACCGTCGCCCAAGCAAGAAGCGACTCAGTCACCATGCAAACTCCATAGGAAAAGGCATGCACGGCCGAAAAGTTATCAATGCAGATAGACGAGTTCATAGACTCATAGACAGCAGGCAGGGATGTGCCCCGAAAGACGCTCCCTTCGTTTGTAACCTTGCATAACTCTTACTCAAATCGTCTCACACCACATCTTGCCCTGTCAAACCATAAATCCTCTGCAAACCGGATTTGGTCACGGCGCATGGTGTCCCAGGGATAGGCATAGGGATCCTCGGAGGCGGTCTATGCGTAGGGCGTAAGGGGTTGGATAATTCAGCTCCGGCCTGAAACCATGGACTCCTTCATCGGTCCCTCTGGACTTTGATCAGAACCCTGGTGTAGGCGATCGGGTTGCTGCACGCGTCGGCATATTGCAGAGACTAAACCCAAAAAGAACCGTCTGTTCTTGAGGCTCCTACATAGAAGCCCATCTTCGACTTTGGGCTTTCTTTTGCCTCCACATTGCAGGGACACGCTCGCAGTTCACGGGCTTAACGTCAGACCCGCTTACGGGTTCAGGTGCAGGGCCTCATGATTTTTCTGTTTCAGGGCTACGTTGACAGCGTTCAACAGATGCAACATTAACTAGCGATGGGGGTCTCCTTTCCAAGCCTCGACAACCGGCCTTTTTTGTAGAAATTTCTAGCCCGAGCCGGGCATCGACGGCCTGGGCCTTTAGCCCTGAACCTTCAACCCGAAACCTGAATCCCGAAGCCTTAAACGGCCGAGACGCTTCCTCCGCTGCCCTCAGCAGCTGGGTGATTGTCGAAGAGCCCTGGATCCGACTCACGGGCTGGGGTTATGGCAATATGGAAATGAGACTGTTTCATAGGTCATATCGTGGGGTGCAGTCATGCTGGGGCTTTCGGTTACGATTCATGCCCACAATGCATAGGGCAGGGTTTCGCCTCAGCAGTTCCAGTGTAGTTCTAGTCGTGGCTTCATCAGCTTGTTGGGGAACCTGGTTGTACGGGCCGCAAATCAATGGTACTGCGGCGCATGGTTTCGGAGTTTTTCCCTCCTACTTAGCAAGGACGATGCCCGCATTGTAGGGTATGGCTGAAGAACAGTGGGAAGCGGCTTCGGTTAAGCCAATTTACATTCCAACCATCCGGCAGGGGCTTGAGCTTGTAAGCGCGAGATGCGAAATTTCGGAAATATAGCCTTCGGGATCCTTCGGGCACCATCTAAGCTGCAGCCAGGCCTATGCACGATAGCTTTTTCTAGTGTGTTATGTTGTCAGCAGCTCAAGGCTTAAGCTCTCTGCAGGGCACAAGACCTGTGATAACAGCGCAAAATCCGAGTTGACAAAGCACCCCACACTCGGGCGGTGCCTCAACCCAACATGCCGAGGCCACGGTCTTCAAGTTTGGGGTGTGAGGTGTAGGCTTGACACTTGACGTTTGCGGTTTTGGCTCTTTTCGAGACCCCTGAGTTCCAGATGAACCCCTGTTTGCACCCTAGATCTTCTCAACCCAGACAACCCAAAACAGGTTTCCGAGCCGCACGAAAGGGCGGCTGCCACGCCGACGAAAATGTGGACTTAAACCTGGGAACTGATGCCTTCAAACCCGATCGCAAGATCATTCCGGGGAGGGGGCCTGGTTGCAAAGGCCGAGGATCTCGCACCAGCGCGGCTCCTTCGAAAATGCTTTCAAGTTGTTGGCTTCTCTTCTAGACTCTAGGTTGTTCGTTACAGGGCTTATTCCCCGAGTTGTATCGTGTCGGGCTATCAGCACTCGCACTCGGACAGAGGCGTTTGGTGTTTACAAGTTTCGGGCTTTCGGGCGTGGGCTTTGGGGCATTCGTGATTGGAGTGCTGGGTTCATTTGGTGGGACCTGGAGAGTTTGACAGTTGAGGTTTTAATTGCCCCGTGCTCCAGTTGGGAGTTGGTTAGTTGCTTCTGTGCTGCAAAGACGTACCGTGCACAGCCTTTTTTCTGGAGCGTGCGCCTGCACCCGGTCGAACCGACATGCAAAGCAAGACGAAGCTGCCGTCCAAGCAAGGGAGTTCCAAAGATGCGCTTGAGCCGTGAGCCCTGAAGCCCTGAAGTGAAGCCTGAAGAATTCCTGGGGCACAGGCGAGGCCAAAGAAGGTGGCCTTCACGCGGAAAAACCTCGGAGGCAGAGATTCAGAGTCCTTGGCCTCGCTCAGGGCCTACGGCCTTGGGCTTATCAGAGAAGGAGAACCACGGAAAAGGGCTCCTGACTGCGTGCGTAGACAGGATCGCTGGAACTTAGGAGTGGTCCGAGTCAGCTCAAGTTCAATTGCACCGTAGGTAGTACGTATCAGCCGCACACCCCTCAAGCCCAGAGGAACCCGTGAGCCTTTGCTACAGTCTTGCAAAATTATCTCAAGGAACTTTGACGATGTTGTTCAGCCGGGGGGTGGCTTGACATTACTAGTTTGGCAGTTTTTTCAATCGCGGAGGTACACCGTCACTGGCCCCATAAACCCTAAAGCCCAAATGGAATCGCTGCAAAGGGCGAAGGGGGCTTCTGGCTGCCAGGTGACCCCTGTGACCGTGTGAGCATGTCCACCGGCTCCAGGGACCTGTGCAGAGTTTGCCACATTTTGAGTTCTTGGAAGCCGTGGGAGCACTGAGCTGAAGGTGTCGAATGCTGAAAGATGTGCATAGTTACATAGTTGACATCAAAAAAATGCATAGTTTTAAGATGTTTTAAGTCAGGGTGGCTGGGGCGGGTTGGGGGGGTGGACGAAACCAACCCAACCCCTCTTCGAACCGCAAACATTTTGCAGTCCCGAGGCAGCGTCGCATGCGTGCCGAAGACAGCCACAGAGACGTCGGATGGTGTCCGAACCTGCGACAGCCTGCATCAGAATTCTGTCTCCTATCGAAATTGAAAGCTGACGCACGCTATGCTGTGGCTTAGCTGGTTAGGATCCCTGCGGACCCAAATGATTGAAGCGGGATTTGGGGTTGCCGTCGGGATTCTAGCAAGACGCAATGCCAACTGCGCAGAGAACTGACTGCTTATGGGTCTGGGAAGGGGGCTGGAGACTTCATACCTCGAACTCTTGCGGCTGGGAGCGTGCAACTGGAATCTTGAGAGCTCGCGTGTTTGACGTGCACCTCTGCACCAGGTCAGGCGGAGGCTGCCAGTGCAGCGACTCCAGCGGCACGGAGGGAGGTCTGACCGGATTCTTGGCAGCATACTGTGCCTGAGGAGGTGGGAGGCTGGCAGAGCAACGGGTACCCCGACACCACACATGCCGGAGGGAGTCCCAGTGCTGGCTAGTCATGGCCAGTGCCACTGATGGTGTCTGTGCTACTCGAACCTCTACTCTTTCTGGGTTTCTTGCCAGCGCCATTGCCCCACAAGCTCGAGGCTGAAGAGGGATGCGTCGTGGCTTCAGTTCAGGCTGTAGGGCTGGAACGGCACAACTCCCGCACAGTTGAGATACGTCTAGACAGGTGACTTAGGATTCGAGGTTCCAGCTGCAGAGTCGCAACTGAAGGGCTGCTTGCTATCTGGATCCGATACCAAGAGGCATAGGTCAGGAACTCTGTCTGGTTGATGTTCCTGGATGCCGACGCCGCTTCTAAGAAAAGCCCTGCACGAGACCCCCCAAAACCGGCTGGTGATCAGTGCCTAAACGCCGGAAATGGGGCCGATTGAACTCCAAGATCTTGAAATCTAGGCAACGCCGTTTACATTTCAGGGTCGTGCGCTCATCTTCACCCTGCCACAGAACCGGAAACCCTCGAACCGACCTTCACCTTTCAGAGACAGATCGTGGCTTTGGCACGCGGAAAGCTGGAGATCTGAAGATCCAGAAACCCCCAGCCTGAAGTTTCTGGGACGCCCAAGACTGCACATCCTGACTAAACCCCCAAGACCTGCTCTGGCTCAGGGCTTTCTGGTGTCGGGCAAGATGCCCTAAGAAATCCACACCAGTCCTGAAATCCTCACACACCGCCTCATGCCCGGAGTCTCCAAATTCACAAAACCGTGCACCGACCTGGGATTCGGCCGCAAGTGTCCTGCAGCTGCAAGATCCCGAGGCCCTCTCCCCTTCCAACACGCCAACAAGAGCCGCTAAGTCTCCAAAGCCCACAAGCCGAGGATCAGGAAGATGTCCAGGATGGACACGGGCCAGGGAGACGAGTCCAGAAAGTCCAAGCTGATCCTGAGCTGACGTGCGGAGTTGACCGCTTTTGGGGCTTTCGGGGTATCGGGTTTGGACTTGGGGGTCGGGGGCCGGGGTGCTCAGCGGTTCGTGCGTGATGCGACTTTTGCCTTCGGGTTCGGATCCCAGAAGGCCTTCAGGACGTGTAGAGTGGAAATATGGGAAAGTGGGCTGAGGGCTGACGGTCGTTTTGGGTGGGTTGCCGGCTTGACGTGCTGAGCATGGGAACGGAGCTTGCGTGGTTCCCGAAAACGCTCTGTGCATTCAAAGGACTGACGCGGCGCAAGAACGAACACCGTTCACCTAGCCTGCCCAAAGGAATACTGCTGCTCGTATCTGCCTGATTCTGCCTGCGCTGGGTACACAGGCTCGATTCGAGCTCTTCTCCACTCCAACCAACACCTAACAGCAAGCCCAGACGGCCTGCGCTTCAAGCACGCATCCCTGAAACTCCCTGATGAAACTTTTCTTGCATCTGGCCTCCACCCTGATGAAACCCGAAACCCTAAACTCGCAGATCCGCAACCTCACACCTTAACCGAACCCGATCGACCGAGCAGCTCCTTTCCTAAGATCGGCTCGGCATATGCCAAATCCTGAGGATGCAGCCGTTTAAAGGATGTTAAAGTAGTTCGAGGAGGGGCCAGGTTCCAGGGCGTAGGGTTTTGGGGGTTGTAGGACATTGTTGGAAGTTCTGCAAGAAAATCTTTCAGTGTGGGTTGAATCATGTTGAATCATGAAGGGCAAGTTTAGTGTTTGAAACGTTGAAGGCTTAGTGCTTCGGGATTGAATTCGTCGACCTGTGCTTCGCTACCAAACTATGATATAAAGAACTTAGACGCGCTGTCTTGAATTCATGCATGTGGGGTCACCCGAAGAGGACTTGTCTGGCAAAAGCACCGAGACTTCAATCGCTTGGCACAGCGTTTGCAATGCACAATGTCTTAGTATCGAGCGTGTTGCTTGCACGGGTGAGAAAACCAGACATGCGTTTAAAGACTTCAGAAGCCGAGGTTGGCCGACTGAGCGCTGAGAAGGGCTAGAAACGATCTCGGGCGCTCTTCCCAAGCAGTGGGATGAACACCACATGCAAATCGAAGTGTGAATGACAATTGAGTTTTTTATAAAAACCCGCATAGATGGTTTTTATAAAAAACCTCTATGCAAGAAGTGTGAATGACAATTCTACAAAAAGGTCTCCACATGCAAAAGTAGGCCTGAGTAGGCGAAAGCTAGCCTTTGTTAGCCAACAAAGGCGACGATAGTCTGCAAATCCCAACCTGTTCTGGGACCAGGTCGGGAAGAAATTGCATCATGCGCCTAGTGACTTCCCTGAGTAAGACGGGGAACTTGAGGACGTTACTGAGTTCAGAAATCGGCGCAGAGGATTCCCAGGCCAAGCGCCCGAAAAGGAAGGTCGTTAAAAAATATGGGGGGATCCCGAATCGAAGACCCAGAGGCCCTGAACTCTGAGATGACTCCATCGAATATAGGGGCCTTGCAATAATTAGAATAAGGCTTTGGGGTATATTATTGTACAACTATAGAAAGGAACCCCCAAAAGAGTACTGGTAAGTATTCAGGCCCCTGTATTACACCTGAGGCCACTGCGGAGTTGGCAGTTTCGCGCTCTCCTTCTTCCAGCATCAGATGTCGGGCCCGCACGAAGAGCGCGCTGACGTATCCGAGGAGGCAGAACCTGAAACCCTCTTGAATCCATAGGTCTGCAGAAGTTTCGCAAGGTGAAGACTATGATTGTTCGGGCTTCGGGCTTAGGAATGCTCTCGTGGCCAAGGCGTGCCGGAGCCGTGGCGGAAATCGCTTGAAGGCTTTAACACATTACCTGGGAGCTCACCGATAGATCGTTAACTCACGTGCTGTAGGTTTCTGGCTATGAGGGAGAAGGGTCCAGGGCTCGTGGTCAGTGGTTATAATTGTTAAGGGTTCAGAAGTCCAAGGTTTGGGATTATTGGGATTAGTGATTAGTGGGTTTGGCAGGACTTGGCATCCCGCAGGCTTTTACGAATGTGCGGGTCGCAACCTTCGAACCTGAACTCTGGCTGCGCTCTGTTCACGGCCCTTTTGCCCTTGACATCCCTCCCCAACCCCAAGCCTAAGCCTTGGCATAGATAGAAGCCCATACATACCTCCGGACCCCCAAAACTCGAAAAAGCCTCTGCACTCCACAGCTCAAACCCTCCAAGCCCGGCATCTTTTCACCCAGGCCCCCAACGGTGTGGGTTGGAGGCTTCGGGCTTAGGGAGTCGTGGCTGAGGTCTGGCCCGAGCCCCGCATGAATGCTTGCAAGGGCGCTGATTTGGCAGGGGCCACCTCGATAGAATCTTCTGCGACGCTTCCGTAAATGTCTACTGGGCTGTGCAAGTTGTGCATAGGCGTGGGTTTGAGTGTCTGTGTTTTTGAGAGAGGGAGGGAGAGGCGGTGCGAGAGTGGGACAGAGAGAGCGAAAGAGTGGAGCGCGATCTTCTGCGCAGGATCTTGTCTGATCGTTCCTATAACCTGTTGAAACGGGCTTCTGACAACTTGACATTATGCCGTCGCGGCTGTTGGCGTGCTGGCCTTTTGGTGTTGGCGGCTTGAGCTTTGACCGTATCAGGATCGACGGCTGTTAATAGGCTTAAGGAGGCACTGATGGTTCAAAGCAATTCCAGGTGGAGTAGGGCTACAATGCTCAACGGTACATCTCGCTGGTTGTCAAAATTTTTTGGGTCCTTATTATAATACTGCACCTAAAATTTAGGGTACCCAAAAAGGGACCCTAATTTTGACAACCACTCATACAATGACGAAGAACCGCTCGAACCCCGAAGTTCTTCGGGATCATCAAAATCCAGAGCCTAGCCGAGGCCCTGAAGACACTTGAAGGCGGCAAGCCCTTATGCCTGTCAACGCAAAGCAAAGAGCAGCAACATGCTTTGGAAGGCATTCCGAAACACATAGTTGCCTGCACTACAGAATTTCACGATTATGACCACCATAACTTAGGCACGGTGTTGGTCATAGCATTGAATGTTGCAGCTGCGGCCTAGTCACTCCTGCAGACCGCAGATGTAGTTAAAGAAGCCCTCCGGGGGATGCGCCTTCGCGCGCCAGCATGCGAATCCAAACCAGGGGCACACCACAGCCACCCGTCCCCGCGACTACCACCGCTGCTGCTGCTGATGCTGCTCCTACTACTTCTACTACTACTTCTACTCCTACTCCTACTCCTACTCCTACTACTACTACTACTACTACTACTACTACTACTACTACTACTACTACTACTACTACTGCTACTGCCACTGCTACTGCTACTGCTACTGCTACTGCTACTGCTACTGCTACTGCTACTACTACTACTACTACTACTACTACTTCTACTACTACTACTACTACTACTACTACTACTACTACTACTACGTACTAGTAGTACGAGGGTGCCGACGACGCTACCACTCGACGACGACTGCTGGTTGTTCCATCTGATGTCACGACATGGCTGATGAAAACGACACCGGCTACCGCTAATCCTAACCTGGAGCGCATCACCATGGCCCGATATCTGAAGCCTGCTGTCTTTACGAACTCGCAAGCAACTACTACCGTGTACTTTTCGCGGAAGCACTGTGGCCTGCTTGCTACACACTCTCTGCATACCATTGACTGCCACGAGTACTTGTTGCTTGTTGCCCGCCTCTACTTTATCCAGCTGCTTGCTATTTTTTATTGACGGCGAACAACTACCATCTGCTGCATTGTACTCACAACAGCCACTCCACCTCAAACTCGACATCCTAAATTACCACCCGAAACCTGCAGCTTGAAGCGCTCTGCTATTGTGACAGCCCTGACCACGAAAGGGTTTCTCATGGTTCATCCCCTCAAGCTGCTAGCACTGCAAGTGGCGGTGCCTCAGCCGGCTTTGCCTGGAAACGGACGACGATGTCGTCCGCCATCTGGAGCAAGCCCAGGTCTGGTGGAAAGCCTGTCGGCTTTTTTCCCACACACTTCGCTGACTAGTTCGCACTGCAGGGATTCCAAACCCACACACACACACACACACACACACACACACACACACACACACACACGAGAGAGAGATGCAAGCGCAGCTGACAGAAGTCTCCCCACGAAACACCGCGTAGGCTACAGGATGGGGAGGCTACCGCCAACGAGCTCGCCCGGCGCATCTCCAAGATCGACAGGACTAAGAATATGCAAGGCTGGTGTTCAGGCTGTGGAATGTTGAGGCTAGTCCTGGTCAAGCTTCTGCTTGTAAGATTGCTCTTTGGCGGAGTCGCCATGCTCGCGATCCCGTGCGTCAAAATGAACTCTGGTTGACAGGCGGAAGCTTGTTGTCATCATGAGTCATCATGAGCCTTTGGCTTGCAGTCGTTCGAACTAACATGGAAAACCTTGTGTTTCGCGCCATCGTCACGTGCTAAAGCTTCATCCTCTCAACCAACTCTCCTTTAGATCCAACCCATAATGCCTGTCCTTGAGCAGCGTTTTGCTCCAGCTGCTCCTGCGTGCTCGAAGCCGAACGGCCGCAAGGG
>CAJNDT010000156.1:217500-240000 GCA_905221615.1 Symbiodinium sp. CCMP2592
CGTTTGCTTAACGGTTGAGTTGTAGAGCCTACTTATATGTCATCGCTTACTGAATTTCTGATACAGTAAATTCTACCATTGTCATAACTTTTTTTATTATTTTCTACCATAATATACTATAACATTTATTCTTTATAAGATTTTCTCATTATTCATTCACTTAATCATAGACCACCGTCCCATCACTGCGAATCTCGGCTATATTTTCCGATATGAGATGAACAAATATTTCCTGTATAACTTCATTTTCTGATAGAGGTTTATATGGTTTAATCTTAGCTGTCATTAATGACCCCATCTTTGTATTTATACCTGTTAGATTTTGCTCGTTCATTTTTTCAAACGTTATACCAATAATGAACTTATTTGCTGCGTATTGTTCATAAGTAATGCTACATGCGTCTTGGTCTGGGTTCATGTATGATAACATACGACGTAAGAAATACATGTGTTCTGCAAGAGACTGAGATTCAAATTCTGGGTACTTGCGATTTGCGATCTGCACCTGCCACGAAATGTTATAATTCTTGTCAGCAAATCCATAACCAGCGTCAGCACCAGTAGCATTAACGCCACGGTCGTTAAATCTTGAGTTAATCATAGGATTATAGAAATAATTGAATCGCTTATGAACATAGTTGTCTGGTAAATAATAATTGTCTTCTTTTCCCTTTGTTAGATGACTACCTCTTTGCGTTCTGTAGAAGGTAATGAAAGCACCGTTTAACTTACTTGCCGACTTTACGACATTCATATTAATTTCTGTTCCATTTACGTTAAAGCTTTGAGTTATGGTGTGATACATCGGATAAACAATTTTTAATGAACCACCTTGTAATAAATGACTGGTAATATTATTATTCACTGCACTATCTAAGGTTACGACTTCCGCTCTTAAAATAATATTGTTAAGTTGCCATTTTGTCGTAGTATCTCCTTCAGTAAAATAAGCACCGCCTCTGTCAAGTCCGATAGTTGTAGCACTCCCCGAACTTACTCCTTTAATTACTGGTTCATCAGCATCTGATACGATGGTTATCTCTATTTCCAATGGGGCATAGCGAACTGGTAGATAATAGTTGCTTTCCAAAAATCCACATTTAAACTGATGCCCTAATCTGAAATATTCACCTTTACGAATGCCACGTACTGAATGACGAGTATAACGATTGGATATTTTACCCCATTTATTATGGTCGGTGTAATCTTTGGCATCTGCTCCCGTTGGCAGTTCTGCCTCTGTTCTAGTGACATTATCATTAGCATTATTAACTAATACAAATTGGTCTAAGCCATTAGCATATTTATGTCGCCAGTCGTCGTCCCATCTAGGATTAGCACTACTTTCTATGTCGTCCATATGTCGCGCTTCAACCGATTTAAAACTGTCATATAACTCACAATGTCTATTATATTGGTCAATGTCTTGAACCAACTGACCCCCGACGGTGCATCTATAACGATTGAAAAAGCCATGCAATCCTGTTAGTGGTCTTAAAAACTGAGCATCGGTATCACCGTCGTTTTGAAGATTGGCAAATAAACGAAGACTTGATAAATCTAGATAGGTTCCGTCTTCACCTGTAACGTAAAACCTAATGTTTTTGTTCCCCGTGGCACTCGTGTAGATGTTGCTACCCGATGGAAAATAATTTACGTGTCGTCGGTCTGTTACATACTGCGCGCTTTTATCAGTTTATGTATGTAATTGTTTATAACACAAGCGGTGGTAGTGTTCAAGCATATTTAAAAATTGACTTGAAAAACCAAGTCTTCTTCGCTTCTCAACTAGTGGGTAGAATATCTAAGTTATTAGTCAAGAAGCGGTTAGTCAAAGTCTCCCGTCTAATCTTTTCACATCAAGTTATGACAGCGACCAACGACGAATGATATTGAATATTACTGATAACGCCTACAGGTTCAAAGTGCCAACTGATAAGGAATTACAAGAAAGCACCATATGGAGCGGTAATATACTAGAAGACCCGATGAGTGTAAATAACCTAATAGGTAATTATGAAGCAACGGTGCCAACCAATACAACATGGACAAGCGGATTGATGAACCTTAACCCGTTTAACTCACTATATATTATATGCACAGAGTTAAGCGACTTTCACTATTCGGCGCCCGACGGATACAGTAATAGCATAATAAAAAAGGTTAACATGATGTTCAACGTTGGAGGTATAACTGTTTCCACATCGCCCCCTTTGGTTAATATTGGATTGATGTTTCAAACAGATCGTTAAAACGCTTAAGATTTAGAATTACCGACGCACGAGGTAAAACTATAAACTTGCATAATGCCCCTGTTTCATTTACATTGCTATTTGTTAATCTTTGATGATTTTAACTATGACTTAGAGTGTCTATTTCTTTTCTATTTAATTAAAATAGAGATAATATAGACTAATATATATTATGACTGAGGATGATTTTAATAATGAAGTAAGCAACGACAATACAAATGAAGAAGCAACTGAACCACCGACAGATACAAAGATTGAAACAGTTGAAGAACCAACGCCTAAAGAAGAAGCAAAAATAGAAACAAATGAAGTTAAGGAAGAAGAACCACAGTTTAAAAATATAACTGATAGACCAAGGAATAAAAAAGTAAATTGTAAAGATTGTGGCGCCAATGTTACATTGAAGACGTTAAGATACACGCATAAATGTAGCAAAACTGAAGATAAACAAGTGAAACCGAAACCAAGGACAAAGCCCAAAATAGTAGCAATACAACCAACGATAAAAGATGAAGTTGTAACAAATGCAGAACCAGCATATATACAGCAAGTTGAACAACACTTCAGAGAGCCAGAACCACCGCCACCAATTGCAAAAACACCACAAGAAATTATTAATGAGAATTTTATGTTAATACAGCAACAGTACATTAATCAGAGAAGAGAGAAAGCAAATACATTAGTTCAAAGTATGTTTTCCGGAGGATTAAGAAATAAAAGGCGATAATAATAAAATCTGATATATTATATAAATGTTTTCTAGAAAGTATAATAAAAAGTTAAAAAGAAACAGCATCCCGAGGATATGAAAGGGTTTAAGATTAGCACGGCAACTAAACAATATAGCCCTTTTCAAATGCAAATATTTAGAGCATTTACGAGAACATCAAAAACTGAGAGAAGCATACGAAGGTAGTATTCTTAAAAGAAACGAATTGCTAGAAAGTAACAAACGGAAAAATTATCAGAATGAACTAGACCGACTAATGAATGAACTATATCGTCCGAACTTACCACATGCAAGCATTCAGCATATGAAGAAAAGATTTAATGAATTAATGAGCTTATTTCCAGTATCTGATGCTACAAAAAAGAAAATAGAAGACAGACTGGAAGACTTACAACCTAGTAATATATATTCAACCCAACGTTATATAATTATTTTATCTAAATATAATTATATAAACTAATGGCAACGAAAACAGCGAGATTTGAATTAGTTAATCCTTATCAAAAATACGGCTTGGAAAGAAAACCTACCTTCAATGAAATTTTAGGCTTATTAAGTGAAGATGAAACACTGTTACGACCCTTTCCAGACAGAACAGCAACACAGTTTAGAAATTCACCGCAGGGCAGTTTCTTTGATGGAAGCGACCACGTTGAATTGTTACAAGAGCAACAGAACAGAGTATTAGATAGACAGATGAGAGAGATGATTTTGAGAAGACAAGCACAACAAAACGGAGGAACTTTTCATGTAGATAGGCATAATGACAATGTTTATGATGATGATAGAGCCAGTCTGTGGTCAGGAACAGGAAGATTAACTCCTTCAGGTGTGAGTGAATCTCAAATTGTATATAGTGCAGACGCACAACGAGAACTAGAAGAAAGAGCAAGACAAGAAACACAAAGACGACAAGAGGTCAGACAAAGACACGGGGAAGCAGTTAATCGGTTGAACGACACACTAACACGAAATATGTTAAGGTCTGGGTTTAATGACTTGCAAGGAATGCCAGAAACAGAACCATTACAAACTGATGTGTCAGATGAAGAGTTAATACCAGCAGATGACACAGTTAGACCTTACCAAAAGAACATATTGTATTTTAACAATGATATTGAAGCAATGAAAAACAATGAAAGGTTAGATTATAACGACTTACTGTTTCAGCTTTATGTTAGAGGTAGGTTGACAGATGACATTACTAACAGAGTTGAAGCATTGCCAGATGATATATCTAGAAAGATTTATTTATTGACAATTGTTCGTGATTTAATCGGAGACGGAACAGGTGATAACAATTGGCAAATTGGCGTTGAAAGTAATCTTTTAAATTCTAGAATAAGAGAATGGCGTGCACTTCCCCCCTGCACGTCCTTTGCGCTTGTGCACACCTACGAAGCTTTCTCAACATCGGCGTCTGTTCACAGAACCCTGAACAACAAGCTTGAGCTTGTGCTCGCTCTTGCGCTCGAAGAGAGTCGGGGCGGGTTGGGGTCTGGCCTGAAGCCTAAGCCCTTCCCGACGGACGGCCTTGTTTGACCCTTCGCCCTGTGCTTTGGAGCTGATGGCAACGGCATTGTAGGCCTTGTTGCTGAAGTCCTCTCCAAGCATTGGGGCTTAGAGCTTCAACTCAACTCACGACCTTCGCGTCAAAATCCATCATCAGAGAAGAAAAGAACTGCATCATCCATGGAAACCCGCGTGATACTGCGGTAGGCTCTTGTTGCCGTTGTTGCCTTCTTGTCCTGTAAAGCCTGGAGTGCAAAGAGCCACCCCGATGCCATTTCAGGCACAGGGAGTCTCCCTGGCGTAGGTCGGACGTGGAACGTGACACAGTTACGTAAGAAGAAGAACCGTCGGGTTTGGAGGTGCTTGGGGCAAGCGCCGTGCCTCAGAACCCACGTGCCGGCCCAGAAACCTCGCGTCTGTCCTGCAACCGCTGTGTAAAGTCTGGCCGAGAGCCGTCGGCATCACCTGCTCGACCCATCTGCAGCATGAGCGGAGCTGACAGCGTAGAGCTGGCAAGAATAAACAGCCAGAGACCCGAAGCCGAGAACTCTAAAAGTAACATTATCGACTCTCAGAACTCCGGTCAGCCCCGCAAGGAAGAGCATGCCAGGCCCTTTGCGGCCAGTGGGAGTCAGCCGTCAACGCGTCGCGGCGGAAAGTGTATGTTCAACATCCCGCTCCCCACGACAGTTCAACATTCTTCCAAACCGGATTTAGCACTCCCTGTCGGTTCCCCGTGCTTCCCTGCGCACAGTTTTTATTTGCAGCCTGCTTTACAACTCTGCACCTGATGACATGCAGATGGTAGGACCTATTTGGTGTTGACGCAGCCCCGAAAACCACAGACTCGCGGTTGGGAACTTGTTCTTAAATGGGATTCATAAGATCCTGAAGAAGTCTACCTGGCTCTACAGGGTAAAGACTAAGCCGAGCACTCTTTTGGGGCGGGCAAACGATTGTCACGGCAAACAGCTTCATAGACGGGTCTTCCCAGCTGGGAATAGACTGGGTCTTGCTGCCTCATTCAACATTAGATTTTAAATATGATACCATTGCAGATGTGCTGCGCAACATGACATAGCATCAGCTGCGTTACTACGACTCTACGTCAGAAGCAATACAAACACAAGAGCCTGCATTTTTGCAGTTTCACCCGGCTCGGGATATGGGTACCTTATTTAGGGGTCTTTATAATAAGGATCCTACTATTTGGGGTACTATATCAGGGTCCCCTATCTTCGGCGATCTTTTACAGACTCGGGGACAGTTCAGGCCCGGGCCTAAGGCTGCATCGGAGAGTTTGTCGCTGATGTGATGCTTCATGAGGTCCTTCGGAGAAGGGCTACTCTAAGAGCGCCCCTGGTCTCGGCTGTGGGATACAGCTGAGAGCTTCAGGCCTTCAGGCTTTTCAAACTCTAGTCGGGATCAGTGCTGCATCTGGAAGCTCCCCCAGCTCTAATTCAGCACGCCGCTCCAGCGTCTCGTGCAGCATGTTGGCAAACTCCCCAGACATCTCGTTCATTCGCTCGTTTAGGTGCCTGGAGGCCGTGGCTTTCGGTGTGTGGTGCATTTGCCAAAGCTAACCATACATGCAAAGCGCACGAGGTTTGAGAACTTTGCCGGCGGGGGCTATCCTCTGATGAAGAAGCTGGTGGCCCTGACACAACCAGACAGCTCGCCTGAATCAAGCTCTGGAACTCTGAAAGCTTTCGGGCCAAGTTCAGAACCTGCAGGATATGAACAGCACAACACTGAAGTTTAGCACTATCTTAAGCATCGCACCTTGCGAAAACAAAGAGAAAAGCCTGACACCTGATGAAACTCCAACAGCCCCACAAACGGGCCAAGGCTGAAGCTTGATCTGCTGGTCCTTGTTATCGATTTCATCATCCTGACACGTTTGGAGCACGTCTTCGCATGCGTCAAGCCGAGGTCAAGTTGGCTGAGAATGTGGGCCGTGCTCTGAAGCCTCTGGCAAAGGTGTCTGGGGTCGCCACCAGATACCAGGAGCCGTGGGAAACCGCTTGCCTTCCCCCCCCCCCCCACCCCTCAAATACTCCCCCCCTCCGCGCTGGGCGCGCAGCGCGCATTCACCCGGCCCGGCTGGCATTGTGCAGCACACAGAGCCTGATCCATGCCACCCTCCTCTTACATTATGGTATGTTCGCGCGACATCCTTCAACCCTTGAAGCTTCCCAAACCGGCGTGCCGCAGACGCTCGACACGTCCGTCGGCTTCGGATACGCTCGCAGCCGCTCCGCTTGGTCGAGATCGTGCCAGGCAAAGCGAAGCTTCTGCTCAAGAAGATCATCGCCGATGTGTGCAACAAGGGCCCTGGGCATTCGCTTCCTTTGTCTCGGGACCTTCTCGTGGCTAGATGAAAATTTTTGGGTGTGGAGCCAACAGGCCAAAGGGCAAAGTACGGCATCGAAAGGCGTCAACAACGGCGTCAACCGCCCACGAAAACTTCCAAGCTAACATCTTCAAAAGCTGATCCCAAAAGCCCCCCCCGAGCCTGAAGTCCTCGAGATCCCAGATGCCAAAATCGCAACCCTGCTTGCCCCTCTTCATGCGCCAGCCCTGCTTGCCCCAAGCCCGAGCACAAGAAACGACAGCTCAGCCTTGTCGCGGGTCAACTCCTGGCGGGGGGAACGGAAGAACAAACATGTGTACGTTCGATGGTTGTGCATTTAAGCAAAATATCAACATATTCGCTATTCGAAGATGAACTTCTTGTTGATGTACAGTTATGATACTCCTCTTATGCTTACTGTTCTCATGGTGTACTATGGAGTTCCAAAAATGTTCCCAATCATCAAACAGATCAAACATGACAGAACAATGATACTATTTAGAATATGAACAAGGCATGCGCAAGTTCAGGAAGCAAACGAGATTCCTGTCAGAGAGGCGGGTAAGGAGGAATGAGAGCCTGGCTCCTAGGCCTGCCCCCGTTTGAGTGTCTGACTGTTTGCTCTGGGCAGGATTCTAGGGTCCGGTGGACAAGAGGCTTGGAAAAGTATATACTGGAGGTCGTCTGTTGTCTTGACCACCCGAAAGGCTCGCCTGGAAAGCCTATACTTCCTGCCCATTCGGTGTAGGCCAAGCCAAAAGGGTGCAAAATCGCGGGTGTTCATGGGGTGGTCGTAGCTCCGAAAAAGAGCAGTAGTAGATGGCAGATAGACAAGAGTAGATGGTACGCAGATGGTAGGTGGTAGGCGGGATAGCAGATAGTAGATGCATCAAAGTAGAAGTTGTCGTCGCCTGGGAGATCTGGAAGTCGGTAGGATATGACATAAGGCATAGAGGATTGCAGGTAGTTTTGGGGTTCCGAAACCTCAAGGGGTTCGATCTTCAGCTCTCCTTCAGCTCGAAGTTTGTAAGGTCCAACTCCTCGGTCTGCTCCGTCAGCTGGATCTCCTGGGCTTTGGATTTCGGTTTCAAGGGGGCTTGGGTCTCAAGGGCCCCTGCACCAATTGCTAAACAACAGAAACCTTGAGCCTGAAATCTTGAACAACTTGGACTTGGGAGTTCCACGGCGGAGGACATGACAAACCTTTTCGGGCTGAGGGTGTCGTAGAGGAAATGTTCGGAGATGCTCAAAGCTGGCCTGAGCCTTTCGCACCGCAGCTAACCGAGGGCACCAAACGCTAAAATCCGCTAAAACATGCCAAAAAGCCCTGACACGACCTGAGCGGCCTCTGGCCGGTCCAGAGCCCGAACCCGAAAGCTACAGAAAGCTAGAAGCCAAGGGTAGCCCTCGCTTGGAATTTTAGGAAGACAGCGACGAAGCTGTAAACCCCGTAGAGCGGCCTAGAGCTGCTCCCTGAAACCGAATCCCATCTCAGGCGTCCAGGGAGTTGATCTTGTAGATCAGCTCTTCCTGGAGGGCCTGTGCAGCGAAGTGTCTCGTGCCCAAAACCTTAAACCTCCAAAGGGCCTCTGTGGGATTTAAGTCAGGCCGGCTGGCAGTGTCGGTGGCGTGGCTTGGAGGCTTCGGACTTCGTCCGGGCAGTCATCGAAGGGAAGCTAGAAGCGCATAAAATACGAGAAAGACAATCATCATAAACATGGCTTCCATGACCATACACCTCAGTGGAGCAGTAGAACCCAGCTAAAGAATCTCATTGCAAGCATCATCACCAGCCACATCATTATAATCTTGTTGGTCGAGGTCGCCGTTGCCACAGTCACCACCACCACGCCGTGGCAATGCTGCTGCTACTCACTGCAAGCATGCGGAGTGCGAAGAGAGACCACAAGCGTGCCTTGTACTGGCGAGCCATGTCTGCCGTCACAGCATAGGTGTTGTTCTGCTCCTCGCATCATTCCGCCCTATGCTAGGTAGACTCTGAGCCTTGAACTGTGACCCCCGGACCCTGCTCCAGGCAAAGCAGACTGGTGCGACACCCGGCTGCTGTCCTGCTTGAAGTCCTCCTCCATCCTCAGACAGGCATGCGCATGACACCGCGCAGCAGGGCTACATAAAAAGCTTCTGGACTGCAGGCTGACAACCCAGCTGACATGCGTCGGGCTTGTAAGGAGAATCTGAGCCTGACACTGCTCGACCTGAAGTGCATGTTCTCTGACAACGGACAGTCGGATAGGCATGAGAAGCACATGTATAGTACTGGTACGTTCGCCTCAATGCCAGCAGCCATTTTCCACTTGGCACTTCGCATTGATAATCATAAAAGGAGCGACCTTGTGAGAGGCCTTGGATCTCTGTGTGGAACAAGCCTCCTCAGGAAAGGCCTCCAGCGATCTCTCAGCCAGGGAAAGGCTCCGCATGCGTGGTTCGACAGCGGGGCCCCTCTCCCAGCGTCACTCTTCACTGCAGGAACACTCCCAAGAGGCTTTGCTCAGCTTAGCAGACATTGCATGAGGTATCCATAACTATGTACTACGAGTATGACTTCCGCAAGCGCTGCCTTGCAGCAACGTGCAACAGAGGCTTCGGTCCCTGGTGCTCGAAGGGAGGAGCGGCCTTCAACTTAGCAGGTCGGGCAGGCCCCAGACTTCACGTCCACAGGATGCCCGGGGGCACCGGCTGCTCGGACTTCGAGTGAAGACTGCCGCGAAAATCGGAGGAAAATCGATTTTTTTCTAATTGGAGCCGCTTACGTGGCTGAAACACTTTGCCACGACTGTCCTTCTATTTTTCTACGCATGGCAACCATTGAACCCCGTCCTTTTACAGAAAGCTAACACGTTTACAGAATTGACGCTCAACTTTGCCCCGTGTCTGCCCACCTCCGCGTACGTGAGCACATCCGTGAACCATCTCAACACCACTCAACACCCTGAAGTCTGCCACTTTAAGTACAATCCTTTCCTTGAAGCCTACTGCCTACCTACTAGCGGCAGGCTGGCGCTTGTTGCAGTCGTCACCGAATGCGATCTTTCCATCCTGCCCCAAGCTGTGCGGGCGAAGGCAAAGAGCAAGAAGACTACAGCTACATGAAATCAACAGAACACGCAGCACATTCACGTGATCGGCGCTCGCCAAAACCCTGGATCCGGGACTCCGAAGACTTCCGGTGCACTCGCCGGCTTGGACCCACTGCAATTCCCACATCCCTCGAACACAACAGTACGTGGACGAACTGGTGGAGATTGGAGCCGAAGACCCGCAACGCTTGAACCTTAGACTATGTGGGTTTCTTTGGGGACCGGCCGCCTTGCGGCAGATGCGCAGGAAGCTGAAAACTCCGCACCCTGTGGTGTCATCCTGGGGCACTCGGGGAGCTTTGCCTCTCTCTCCCTCCCTCTCATCCATCTGTGTCCCACCCTGGGCCAGGCCCGAAACCCCAACCGGCTTCCTACATCCCTTAGCAACTTCAACCCCACTCGCTCCGTTCTTCTGAAGATGTCAGCTCTTGCGCTTCGGGTGAATGGAACCGGGGAGACTCCGCGGGCACTAACCTGAACTCCAGTTTCCCCCATGGCCGTGACCGCTGCTGCTCTTCGACAAGATTTTCTCTTCAGACTTCAGACTCTCCATCTTCAAAAGCAAGTCCATGCTCGGAGCCCGCAAATTTATTGTAGGCACCCCACCTTCTGCATTTTACTTGTGCTTGTGCATTCCGTTTACAAGACCCGGAAATGTTGACTGGTTTCGTCTGTGCTCGTAACACTCGCTTTCAGGCATCCACAAGATGCTCAGATCAGTCATCCGCTAGTCTATTCGGGATCTATGCTCGCTCCTGAACTGGATGCTTGTGCTATGTGGCCCCCGTCACCGCTCGTTCGGTCTCTCCTTGCATACCCTTACACACCCACAGAACTGATGCCAAGAATCCTCACAAATCAACTGTCGTTAGGTTACATCGCAAAACCGAAACTCTAAACAAAGAGAGAGAGGCTTCGGGGGCAGATGCTTGCAGAAGATGATCTCCAATGCTGCCAATGCATACTATTCTGGCTGCTGCTGAGGCTGTTTCTTAGCAAACGCTGCTGCGGATGACTCATGCTTTTTGTGTTTGGCGGCTTGAGCGCTTTACGTTAAATTTCGGGAAAGATTAGATCCCATACCTGCTGCTGATCCATGGGCTCAGGAGGTGTGGATGGTGTGGAGTCCGGCACTTCAACTGGACGGTGTCGGGTCTTGTGGAAAAGGGCTCCTGCTACCAGCACCTATCACGAGAACGGCTTGAGGTGGCAATGCAGGGCTCTGACAGATCCTAGCCCTGGACACTGCTGCAACGTTGAAGCCCAGCAATTGAACTCCACTCAGGCAAATTGTGCCCATCGGTCTCCTTCGAAGGCCTTGAGAACCTAAAGAACGAAGCTTGCATCCTAAAATGTCAAACTCCTTCTGGCAAGTTGGAATTGAAAGAGTTCAGCTCCAGTTCGGCGAGTGTCCGTTTGTCCGGCGGCAAAGGAGATCAGGTTGGCAACAGTTCCAATGCTTCATCCGATCACCTGAGTTTGCATAGGACTTTGACGGCACTGTGTGGGCCATTTGTGGAGCTTCGACAAGCAAGCAAACAACAGCCCCCTCCCTCCCTGCGCCCTGCGTGTTGTACGCTTGGGCGGATCAAAATTTCTGTCCGAATCGATACCCGATCCTTACCCGGACCTTGAGTTGCCGCATGATAATCATGTGAAAACGACGTGCTTCAATCCTGCTCACTCATCTAACCCGTGAACGTTTCAATCGCAAGCAGAGCGGCGCGGCGGGCCGTCTTCGCTTCGGAAGGCACTGGGCTGGGGCCGCCGGACACGAGACTCGCTGCATGGGACGCCTGTCTTGGATACATACAGAAATGCAGAAAAGTTGAGATGGAGACAGACGCAGGGAATGGAACCACATGTCAGAACAGATACAAACACGGAAAGGCGCAGGTGGTGGATTGTGGCCACCTTAGGTATATATAGGCAGGGAGATAGGCCGATGAGCAAAGATAAATGCAGATTGCAGCGGACAGATAGACAAACAGCTTGAACGTCGATGACGTAGTTGTATGGGTCGAGGTAGACCAAACAGAGCAGGCAAGGCGAATGTTTTCCCTCCTACCTAGCAAGGACAGCGACAGTTTAAAGAGCTGTGCTGTGATAAGGCGAATTGGGATCGGGTTTTGCGCAGCATAGGCCTTTGGGGACTGATTCAAGAGCCAGAGCTTATTTCAGGAAGAGCCAGAGCTTATTTCAGGCTTTAGGGACCTGGTGGCCCTGGACACTCCCGTGCAGCTCTCACGATCAAGTCAACACCTTCAGCGTTAAGAGTGCCGAGATCAACGAACCAGACGGCAGCAAGCAAACCCTGGTCCTTACGTCTACATTACACGACGATCGTTTTCCCGAAAATGTCCAGAGAACCCCAAACCCAACATCCGCAAAAACCGCCTTTGCCACCGGCACACGTGGGCTCGGAGCGAGGAAGGTCCTCTGTCATGTCTGGGAATGGAAAGTCACGATAACCAAAACGTCCATGGCTGAAATTAGCACTCGGTGTTACCATCGTGCCTAGTGGTACGATGTAATGCCAATATCTGCCGCAACAAGAACTAGTAACAATGACAAAAACCACAACGGCAATAAATTCGTAGATGCACGCAACTTGTGCAGGACACTTTTCCGCCATTAGTTCGAAGAATACCCAGGATTCTAGATCACTGACACCTCATTCTGCACACCTACCTGTAAACTTGACATCCAAATATTTCCAACATTGATGCTTATGCTCGAGTTAACACTAACATTAAAGCTATTGACAGTCACTGGCACTAACGCCGACGACAACGACGACCACAACACCAACACCAACACCGCCACCACCCACCACCACCACCACACCCACCATTATGACCACCACAACCCACCACCCACCACCACCACCACCACCCACCACCACCACCACCAACAACAACAACAACCACAACAGCCACCACAGCCACAACCAACGACGACCAAAAACAACCAGCAGTGAGACGTGAGGTTCTCAAACAGAAGCGTGCGAAAGAGGCTGAGGGGGACCGAGAGACAGAGATACCGAGAGACAGAGAGGTCTCTCCACGGACGGACAGACAGACAGACACACACAGAGAGATAGACAGACAGACGGAAAAGGAGAGAAGGAGAGAAGGGCGGCAGATAGAGAGAGAGAGAGAGAGGAGTAAGGAGAAGCACCAAACAAAGGCCAAGCGCCAGAGTGCCTGAGACCTTTTGAGACAAAGACACAGGGAGGGAGGGAGGGAGGGAGGGAGGGATAGAGAGGGACAGAGAGAGAGCGAGAGAGACAGAGAGACAAAGAGAGAGAGAGAGAGAGAGCAGGAGAGTGATAGAGAGAGAAAGACAAGGGAAGACAAGAAGAAGAGAGGAGGGAGGAGACGGACTCGAACCGGAACAGCAGAAAAGGGTGAAGCAAGCGGGGAGAAGCAAGAGCAGCTTAAAACAATCAGAAAGACAAGAACACTGCACTTATAAATGCACGAAGCGACAGCTGAACTGGTGTCTCGGGTTGCATCCGGGCAGCTGTGCTAGGAAGAGGACTGGAGCAAACAGCAGCGCGACCGCCAGCAAAGAGAGGCGTGCCTTTGCTGTGTTATGCCGCTTTTGCACGAAATCTCCATGGAGGTTCTCATGCAGCCTTCCGAATCCTGGAGCATACCAGCACAGCAGCGACCCTGCCGGACGTGGGGGCCACGGGTGAGGCTTCGTTACAAAGTTCTCCGGCCTTTCGGAAAACCTGAAAAGCCGAAAATCCTGCGAAAGAGTTCGGCAGGCAGAGAAACCGCGTTCGGCAGGCTGAGAAAGCCCGACCAGTAGCATGCTGTCGAACTCTACAAACAGATGCCGGCCGGAATAATAGATAAAGAAGCATCGAGGAAAGAATGAAACCATCAAACACTCTAATTCCTCTCTCTCTCGCTCTAGGTCTGTCTCTCTCTCCCTTTCTCTCGCTCTGTTGTGGCTTCTCTTCTCGCCTGCATTCTCTGGAAGGGCAGAGAACGCTGGGGTCTGTTAAAAACTTGGCCTGAGGCCTCAACTACTGCGAACCGGGTCACTGTAGTTAATCTCCCCCTATGCAACCCGTCCCCACGGCCGGGCCAAATCCGATGACGAATTTTCCATCGAAACCTTTACAGCTTTCGCAGGCATTAGAGCTGAATTGGCTCCTGGCTGCTGGCTGAGTTCGGGCCATGTTCGGCTGAGGGTGAGGCAACGTGTCAGGGTTCCAAGATCGGCTCGAGCCCGCGGCTGTCTGAGGTTTGGTTGCATGGGATCCGAACTTTACTGGGCGCTGAAGTAACCAAGGGGGAAACCTGTACATCAGTGTAGGCTTTGATTTCCTACTGGCGTCTTTGCCGAACAGGTCTCAAAAGCAAGTACTCAAGTACGGGTCCCCCAAAACCAGATTCGGTTCAGTGCTTTCGTTTCACGATTCGGCTGCTGGGGTTTGGGATTTAGGCTTGGAGGGTTCTGTGGTGTTAGGGGCTTAGGGACTGATGGTGGATGACTTGATTTGGGCATGGGGTATGCACGATTCTTGGGTTTGTGGTTTCAGGCTTCCAGGCGTAGGGCGCAGGGTTTGGTCGGCGGGGCGCCGACGGCGTCGGCCCAGACGTCCTTGTTCCTCCCACTTTCGGAAGCCCGTGTTCTCTTGCAGCTGCATGTGAATTGGGAAAGGAATGGCTGCTTGGCCGGGAGTCTCAAGTCGACCTGCCGCTCTACTACACCCATCAAGCTACAAGACTCCAGCCAGGAGAATATCAACTAGTAAGACACCCAACGCGGCTAGCGGGAACCCTGTCTCAACTGCTTCCGGATCCGGCCGGCTGGGCCAGTGGCTTTGGCTCGGAGCTCCAATTCGGAACGTTGAGCCTGCACGTGGCGTCGCGGTTCGGGGGTTCAGAAAGCACAAAAACACACACACACACACACAAACACAAGCACACACAGAGACACGCAGAGACACACAGACACACACGCACGCAAACAAGCCAACTCCAGTTGAACGTTTTTCCAGTTGCTCAGGCTGCGAAGCCAGAAGACGACACGGCCCAAACTGTACAGCACAGGCCACCAACTCATGGGACGGCTTTACAACAGCCGCAGACAGAGGCACCAAAGACGAGACGCTGTACAAGGGTCGTGGTGCTCGACTCAATCGACGGCTCGCCTGAACTCACTTCATCCTAGCTCTAACGTGCACAAACAAGATCAGCGAGACATGGGTGCCTCACAGGTGAGATCGTCCGGTGCCTTGGGTGGTCACTGCTTTGCACATTTTCAGGCTCGTCGACATCGATGAAGGTCTTGCGCTCGACCGTCTTCACATCGATAGACTGATGTAGTCGATGCTGCAACGAGTTGAGACTGTTGTCCTCTCGAAACCTAGGACCTAAGGACTCCAGCAAACTCGGGGCCGCCGAGCCACCTCGTGCGCGGCGGTATGCAGCCTTCTGAAGACCGTAGGCCCGCTGAAAGCGCTCCCGTACTCGATCCCAATCTTCCCGCGGAATGGTGCACTGGTAGGGAAGCAGCTCCTGCCCGTCCAGGGACTGATGCAAGGTCACCTGCTCACCGATCCTCTCGAAGAACAAAGTCAGATACTCCGAGAGCGTGAAGCTGCTGCTGCCAACCATGCCAGGATCATACCGGACCCAAGATGTGAGCCCATCTCGATGGCCCGCATCAATTCTCGTGACGTCGTCCTGCACCACGCCATCCTCTGCTGCCGGAACAAGCGGTCGGCCCCGTCGCCAGCTCTGGATGGTGAGGATGGCATAGCACTGCATGTCCCTCCTGCGCATCTCAACCATGGCAGGTCGGTTGACAAACGACTGCGCAAGGTCCCTTGCCGACGCAAGCAAAGCCTCGAAATGTGCAGACGCCCACATGGGCAACCCTGCGAGAACCCGCAGCACAAGGTCCAGCCCAAACCTTCCGGGGCCCCGCGGCCGGCCCACAATGACGTACTCCATGTGCTCCGAGAGACATTGCACAAAATGGGCACTGTCGCCATGTCGCGGATAGTTTCTCCGAACAGTTAAGCGCACGTTACCAGGCATCTCAGCGTCTGAATCCGAGTGGAAGAAGAAGTTGTTGGTGTTGGGAGTCTTTCCGCTGAGCGAGCACACCAAGAGCCCCAACAGTCCAGTAAATCTCCGCATCACACGCCGGCGCAACACGGCATCACCTGGCCCCAGTTGCTGCACCACCTCGAACAACTCCTCCTTCAGCTCCGGACAAGTCCATGCAGCCCAGGCCCGGACCTCCGGCCGCACGAAGAGGTAAGAGGTGTCTGAAGGTGGATGGTGAACGTCGAGACCCCTCAGCGAGAGCCGAACGAGATGCCCACCCCATGGACATCTTCGGTGCAGCAGCCGGCCAGCGAAGCTGTCTCTGGCAACTTGCCAACCCTCATCTTCCAGCAAAGTCGGTACGAAGTGAAACCAGTCCTCGAAGCTTTCTGGACGGACGGCCATGCGGCGCTCTGGGGCTAGATACTGCCTCAAGAGATTCGGTGCCGTCTGCAAGCTCCCTAACGAAGATGGCTGGAGATCGGAAAAATTCAAATGTTCCATTCGGCTTCATGTGAAGGGTGCCGTAATTGTCAAGGTCGGCTTTTTCCGGAGAACGTGTAAGCGAGACCGGTGACGAGCTATTTAAAACTGATGAAGGATGTTTATGGTTTCCCTTCAGGCAGAAGCACAAGCTCAAAAAGGTAGCTTCCGGACGCTCAAAAGCACACTAAGAACCCAGGAGGCTCGGTAAAAGCACTCAAGCAGCTTATAAATAAAGAAGCTTTAAAACAAATTCTATCCCTTGAAACAAGGCTTCGGCTGGACACGACACGCTGAACAGCATATGTGTGCCTGAACTCCAAACCGCTGCCTTCTGTACGAACCGCCCCTGTCGCCTCTTCGGCGAGGGAGGACTTGACCTGCAACTCGCGCTCGAAGGTTTCCACCTGTGAACTGGCATAGACTTTGGTAAAGACTGGCTTGGCCATTGCAGGCTGGGGGTGAACGACTTAGCCATATGGTGCGTGAGAAAAAAACGCGGGCACCGACGGTCATCGTGCAGATGATTACAGCGACATCCACTTCTCCCACATCACCTCCCCATACTTATGATCGCAGGAACACTCGTATGGTGGCAACCATTTGCAAAAAAATCAACCATGAAACGGTCGTAGAAATATTACAACTAATGGCAACCACGGTAGACAGGAAATTTGATAGTATGAGAGCAGTGAAGATAATGATTACTATCGCTTGGACGCGACAACTACCACCATCGCCACGACAACGACGGCTGCGAGGCCGACTGCCAGTGCCGCGGTTACTGCTACTGTTGCTGCTGTTGCTGCTGTTACTGCTTCCGGTTCCACCACAATACCTACCCTATTAAGCCGGGATATGCAGCAAACCCTACAGAATCACAGGTGGCGCATCACGTCCAACTTAACGAGGAGTCCTGGGACAAATCCTTTGGAGACACAGCTGGCCTGCATGCTGAGGTACCTCGGCCATGGATGACTTCGGGCACGAACTTGAGTGGCAAAAGTGATGTACAATGTACACGATAACAGAAAATCTATTCGCGACTCGCTCGGAGACTGCCGAAAGGTGAAGGGATAGCGGAGAAGTTTCAGGACATGCCACACGGTTCTTACTTACAAATGTCACAAAGCCCGTAATCCCACAGATGACGGCAACAAACTAAGTTTAGGCGACAGCCGGACCACAGCCTGATCCTGCCATGCGTAGCATTGTAGCTGCTAAGCTAGGGAGCAAACTCCACCCCGTCGGTTTACCGGCACACCGATACCAACGGTGTCAAGCTCTGCACCGAACATGCAGAAAGGCTAACCCAAGCCTCCACGTGCCTCATCAAGCCCCAAGCTCAATATGAAGCTCATACCCTTGAGGCCATGATCTTGGTTTTAGTGTTGGCGGTTAATGCAACACGAAGCCGGAACACTGTTTACAACATACGAACTAAGCTTTCTTCCAGGTGACATGTGCATCTCCTCGCTTTCCTGCTTCATCGGGAGGCCGGGCGGCTCCTTTCAGATCTACTCCGCTTTGGAGATTGTGTATGATGCAGAGAGCTTCCCTTAGCCCTCGCAGCAGCGACGCTGAGGCCGCTGTGGCCGATAAAGCTATAAAGCCTAACGCACTCGTCACTAGTCCTCAGTCGACTGTCGGGCGACAGACTTCGAGACCTTACATGTGTAACTCCTGCAGCCCGGGAGCCTGAAACTGCTTTCACGCCTCTCAAGCCCTGGAGCCTGCAAAGCCTTGCGACGGGCAAGGCTCCACATAGTAAAGCCTTTAGGGATGAAAGCATAAACTGTTTAGGCGGTGTGGCGTTTTGTCCTTGCCGCCCTTCTTCTTGCCTTTCCTGGGCATCGTCAGTTTGGAGCTGGATCCACCCCAACTGCAACAAAACGAACTCAAAAAGAGCCTGTGACTCATGACCAAGAGACCCCTAAATTCACCTCACATATACTGAGACAACACTAAAGATGATACTAAAGCCCCAATCCCCAAAACTCCAACCCTGACCCCCGTTGCTGAGACAGTCCTAAGTTGTTGTGCCGTTCAAGAAGGTCTGATGTTTCGAGATTTGGCTAGGGGCTGTGGGCTCTTGGGAACTCGGGTGCCGAGCCCTAGTGTTGGGCCTTAACGACGTACCCGACCTTTTAGCTCTGGGTACCAATGGCCGCACCATGTCCCACGCTTGCATGGTATGTTTGCTAAACCCACGTGCCAAGGGTGGTTATTTTAGGGACTTATAAGTACCATAACCCCAATTTGGGTCCCTTTTAGGGTACTTATAAGTAGAATATATCAGGTGCCAAGAAGCTCTGGGATCTCTGGGCTTCGGTTTGGACAAGCAAAGTGCAGGCAGCGTAAACCTCGAAACTAAAACTCTACACCATTGCGCTGGGGGGGTTGACCCACCGTCTTCTTGCAAACAGGTCGCACGCGTGAGTTGGGAGAAAGAGAGAGTGAGAGCGAGAGGGCAGGAGATAGAGAGAGCGAGAGAGACTGAGAGAAACAATATGGCCGCGATTGCCTTAGGCGCTGTGCGGATGCTAGAACCCAAATCCTAAACCCTACGCGCTAAGCCACCAAACTTCAAGCCAAACGTCTTCCCCATGGCCTCAGGCTGGTCACTTGCAGCCTTTACCCGTTTCGGCCGTTTCGGCTCGGACCAAATCTGCAGATGTTGCAAAGAGTTGCAAAGTTGGGCATTCTTGGTGAAGGCCTTTGGTGCTGACGAGAGCTTTTGTTTCGGTGCTCACTTTCGGACAATCCAGGCGAGGCACGTGGTTCGAGGTCTGACGAGTGAAACTGTAAGTACTCGGGACTGAGTTGCTACAACACCGAGCCCAGAGCTTTAGGTTCATCTTTGTGGTTGCAGGCTCGCAAGCCCGGGACTTGTGCTGAGGGTCGGCTCTAAAAGCAGACCCATCCTGAAACCACCTTGAAATCACCTTGGCCGGCGACCAACTGTAAACGGTAAACGGGGCAGCCTGTAAATGGTGCAAGTCTTAAGGAGTCAGGATGAAACTAGAGCAATGTGCTCCTCCTCTCGGGTCCTGCCCAGGGCTGCCTGAGTCGTTCCATTCTGGGCTTAGGAAAGCGCAGTGCCCGAAGAACTGCAAGAAGCCTACCCCAAAGCGCACGCCCGACGAATGAATGAAGTGAAAGTATTATACCAGCGCCTGAGTGCAAATTAGCGAGAGAATGCATCGCTTAAAGACATGGGCCGAAAACCTGAGCCTACACCACCCCAGCTAGGCTGAGAATGTCGCATCCACTGCTTCAATAGTTGCATGCAGGGCTACTATGCAGGTTGCTTTGTTTGGTCGCCATCGGTACCACGAATGCCGCTGACCCTCGATCCCCACACTCTAGATCTTCACTCTCAAACCCAAAAAACTCGAAACCCCAACCCAGACCCCTTACACCCCATTCTACGTAGCACTGCTCGACACTGCCGGGTCTTGGTTTGAGAAAAGAAACATCCACCACATAGCAGCTTCATGCTTCGGATGGCTTAAGCAGAACCTTGAGCTTCCCAATTTGCGCTTCGGGACTTTAACTGCCGGTCTGGAGTTCTCTAACCAAAGCTGACATGATATGGCACAAGCTCTTTCTGACTTCCTGTGCGTGCAGCATATCTCAAGTAAGCCTGTGCCAACACACAGGAGGCCTTTGATGGGAAAACTTCGGCACGCCGGGCGGTGCCGAAAGCATCATCACTTGTGCCCGATTAAAAGTGGGCCGGAACTGCTCTGTTCAAAAATTGCTATAAGGCTTTACTGAATTTTTTGAGAAGGCAGCAAAATTGCATCGTGGCCCGCTCACGGCAGAATCCACAGCCTGGCAGAAAGGTCATAACCCGTGTAGACGGCAGAGATGGTACGAGCACCAAGACCAAAGCAAGCATCGGCACAGTCCGACCACAAAACGAAGAGGAACCAAAAGCACTTTCTGTTCTGGATTCTCAAGGGTCACAATTTAGAGTTTAGGGCTTGCGGCTCGTTGGGTGCATCGATTTGATTTGCAGTTCAAGATTTCGGGTTTCGGTGTCCGGTGCGAGGGCTCGAGCTGGAGTGGCTTAGGGTGTTGTTCTGTTGTTCCTGTCCCTGGAAAAGCCTGCTTCGCAACAAGGCTTTCGGAAAGGGACAGCAATCACTGGACCGAACGCCGGATACCCTTCAAAATCCCAAACCCTGAACCCCTTATGTGATTCGGAGCGCCTGAACATCCGGGCGCTGGCACCCGCTAAAGCAACCCTACACCCCAAAAGAACGTTCAGCCCGTGGCCTTCAAGAATCCAAGAAGAAAAACAGCCAGAAGTTGCAAAGCCCCCCGTCCAAACAAAACACCTTAAACCTTAAGCAAACCCACAACCTTGCGTATACCCGAAACGAAACACGAGCATGCGGCAGAGCTGACTCCACGGCAGGGATGGCCTGCATGACGGGTTCGCGGCTTAGGGTTTCGGTGTTGGGGCATCGGAGCTTTGGACTTATTTGCCAAGCCTTCTTGACATCTGGATTAAGGTTTGACGGTGCAGCGGTGTTTGAATGAGGCTGCTGATTCCACTGCTTGTGCTTCCTGCCGTTGTTAACGTTGGGCATTGTCACTATTTACCTCTGCAAAGGTGATGATCGTTCCAGCAGCATAGACAGCAGGAAAATGCAAACATCATAGTCAACGTCATCGCCTTGACAGTTATTATCATTGCCACAATCACTAAAAACGTTGCGTGAACAATCACCACGACCATCAGCATCATTGGACCATCACCAGCACAACTACACCACGACAGCTCGCCATCATCGTAACAATGACCATTATCCTGACAATAACTCTCCTTTGTTATAGCGATGCACTGCAAAGGCTACCAGCAAAGGCAACAGCAACAATAGCAACATGCGTAAAAGAACGATGGTGACGAATACGTCAATGTTAATTACTGTCAATGACCTTGGCACGGCAGATAGTCAAGATGCTGACTATGGCAACCATGGCAAGCACCGCAAGAAGCAGAAGAGTTTCAGCAAACTGAGCATCCTGACACTGATTAGGCCCTTGGTGGTGGAGAAGGGCTCCGAATACTGGAGAAAACTTGACTTTGGGCGCCTATGACGACGACGACCCCTCCTCCTCCTGCTACTGCTACTGCTACCACTACTTCTACTGCTACTGCGACTGCTACTGCTACCGCTACTGCGACTGCTGTTGCCAGTGCATGTGCCGTGCTTGGGCCCCTGCAACCAAAGCCGCGGTGAAGCCGCTGGCCAGGACTGAGGACACAGCACCTCAGGGAGTCCGAAAAGGCAAAGAAGGACTTCAACAATGTTTCAACTCTCGCAAACTCCTGCACCGAAACTCTACTATGCCATGCAGGAATTTGGGTTCGGGCGTTTGCAGTTTAGGATTTGTAAGTTAGATTTACGTATCGCCTTTAAGGCAGTGTTGTTTCCATTACACGATGCATAAACCACCTGACTACTTGCTAATGCTGTACCAAAACTCTCCGGAGTTCAACTTAGGGCCCACCATCGATCTCCAAAACAAGTTGCTGCGCCAGAACAGAACAGTTAGGGATTCCTTTAGAACAAACTGACGGTGCCTTTTTCATCGCATCTTCAACCCCTGCGGCGTGGTGCGGTCTAGACAGCCCGGAACAGGAACATGACGTGCGGGGCTTCTGAACGCATGCACCGTGGGTCTGCCCTGCCCCAGAAACCTGGATACCCCAAAACCGCAAGCTTTAAGAAAACATGCACCCCACGTCTTGAAGGTTTGAACAAGAAAGCCTGCAACGGCAAAGCCTGAAGGCGCATAACCGTGGTGCCGATCATAGACCCGAGACTGTAAGTCTTACGCAAGCCCCGGTGGAGTCATGGAATATGAAATCGAACTGACTTGCAGGTCAGGCCGCCATAGGGCACGGCATCGGCATCCCAGGACGCTAGTGACACGGTGCCAAGAACATGGGCCCTCAGCCGGGGCTTTTGTTTTTTAA
>CAJNDT010000156.1:245000-291143 GCA_905221615.1 Symbiodinium sp. CCMP2592
CTTTATGCATTGCTATGAGCCACGATCTGGACCTCAGAGTATTCCCAACTGATGCGCATGATGCGTGTCCGTAAGGCCCGATGTTGACAGACACACCGAAGCGGTCCCAGTTGATGCTTGTGATGCCTGGCTGTGAGGTTGATAAATTTCGGCCATACACACCGGAGCGGCTCAGATCAGAATTCTCTCCTTCCAGAAACATTCTTGTTGCCGTGCTCAACCACAAATTACTGCAGGCATGCATATGTAGGCAAGCATTTACGGTCACTAGCAGCTGATGCTCATGATGCGTGGCCGTCGGATGCTGCAATTTTTCTATTCCGATCAAGTACACCGGAGCGGTCGCTGCGGATCCTCCAAATGCTTGCTTGTGGGCTTGTTTCGGTCCGATAGCTATGTCGGAGGTCCCAGCCGATGATTTGTTTCGGCCTGGCCTGCGAGCGATCCCAGCTGTTGCTCACGATGCTTGGCTGTTTGGTTCGTTCGGTTGCACTATAATGCAGTAAAATACAACAACATGCATCGCTATGGTCCCAGCAGATGCTCATAATATCTCATAATGCTTGGCTTCGGCCCCATAACTACATAGGAGTGGGCCCTTTTGATGCTTGCGCGTGGCTGTGGAACCCGATCTCGGTCTTGGAGTGGTGCCACATGATGCATGGTTGTGTGGCTTCGGGCTTCCATTCAGATCCACTGGAGTGGTCGGCAGATGCTTATAATGCTTGGTTGCGGAGCTTGATGCCTGACACTCCCAGGGCCGATCCAGCTGATGCTCGTGATGCGTTGCTGTGGGTTCCGATCTCGGTCAGGTACATCGGAACGGCCAAGCTGATGCTGACAATTCTTGGTTGTGGTAGTCACATACCAAAGATCCTTTCCAGCTGATGTTCATGAGGCGGCGCCAATGAGGCGTGGCCGTGTTTTCGATTAACCACACAAGTACATATGCACGAACATACAGAAGCATGGGCAAAACCCGGCACCCAATCCAGCAATCGAGCAATAGACGCCCGCAGAATCTTTAGGTCTTTAAGTTGCTTCACTCCAAAGCCACGCCGGCATCTTCGAAGCTTTGGTCCCCCTCAAACGAATGAAAGGCTTCCCCATGCTTCCCGCAACCAAACCTCATATTGTGAGCCTACGCAAAAACTGCTGCAATATCACACTATGACAACCTTGCCTGCACTGAGAAAGCTCGAAAGCCCTAACCCCGGTCCCGCTCGACTCCCTGGGTGCCGCACGAGTGCGCAAAGCCCTGCCAAGACTTCAGTTCAGTTGTGGCTTTGGCTGTCTACTACACATTTCCACCAGGCTCGACTATCTTCTCGAATTGAAGCAGCAGAAATCGTCAAGTCGAAGTGCCTGCATCGATGAACGAACCTCTCGGCCTCACAGAATATCTGCCGAAATGGGCGTTGGCTAGCTCATTCGGGCTTTGTGCCACCGCACAGCTCCACCACTCACGCGGAAACCCCGAAGCAATCAAAAGCCTCGCCATGCCTAAACCGGCTCGCGAACTGCGCCTTCGGCAAGGCCAGAAATCGGCCGAGCATAGCGGTGCCAAACAGGCCGGCCACCTTCGCAGTTCATGAACTGCCGCAACGGGGATCAACCGAATTGTAAATGGTAAAACAAATTCTCAAAGACAAACGGTTCAGTTACATCTTAGACAGGAGGTTCCGGAAATGTTGCCAGGAAGATGGCGAAGCATCTTCCCAAAGCCTTACGGCAAGAAGTTGGACTTGTTGAACACACGTTGCTTGATCTGATGCTCATGTTTGGCCGCCCTTCTGGACTTGCTAGTCTATTTCATAAACAACGGTAGACAAGTTGTTAGCACGAGTGACACTTGAGGACTTAAGAGCGTTAGCTTGCCGAATATGCGCATGGGGATTAGCATGCGATGGCAGCCACTATCCCATTCGCATCACGGCTGGTGATACGTATCAAGATTTAACTATGAGTACGACAGAAGTTATGTTGCACCCTTTCATAGCTACCTGCATTGTACAGACTCCAGTTAAAAGCTGGTGCGTATATCGTTGCACATATTGTGCTGGGTGTCCGTACCGGTAGCCGCTTGTTGAACGTCACCACTGGACTGCAAAACCCTTGCAGGACGTACACCAAAACATCGGAAACTCGAGATCCGCAGTAAACCCAAAAGTGGTTTTGATTGAATTGAACCCTGAACTCCAAAATGCATACCACGGACAATGTCTCGAAAACGAAAACCGATTCCAAACATCCCTGGGATCCAGACTGCTGCAAGTAAGGCCGTTCCGACGATGACCCTTGGGGCACATGTGGTTTACTATTACATCAGTTTGGGGTTGGGGCTCTGCTGGTATGGACATATCTTTCTGGGGGCTGTCGACGGTCTCAGGGGTCTTGTAAACGCTGTTGGGGATTCCATGCCGTCGGGTCCACAACGGAGAATCCTGGTTGATGCGGTTGGCTGCTGTAAGACGTGGTGCCGAAAGTCCGGAGCTCAACGGCACGACAACCTCAGACATACAAGCATCGGTGACAACATCGCAGCAGGTTAGAAGCATGGCAGGCATTTGAGTCGCAGGATCCTAGGAGCTCTGAAAAAGACTCCTAGCAAATCCACATTCTCTCCAGCTGGGAGGTGTGAAACCAGAACTATTCATTATCGAGTGCTTGGACTTTCGGATGCCAAACACCTACACCCACTCCGGGTTTGAAAGTCTTGGGTTTTATCTAAGCCACTTCGGCGTAGAGTAATTAAGCGATGCTTGGGCGAGTTTTGCGCTCCGGTCCAGCACCAGTCCCGGCCTGCTGTCTCGCTGCAGCAAGTGCCGACGCTCGAACCTGTCTCGAGAAAGGCTCGGAGGGATCGGCAGACTCTGGCTTTGTTGTACTTGCTGACCAACCTGAGAACCCGTCAGGTATTGCCTAAACCCTGAATCGTTTCCATTTGCAGGATCAGGGTTCGCAGGACCTCCAAACTGAAAATCGAGGAACTACGGTAGTTTGCAACCGCCGCTAAGGAGCAGCAATCGGGCATAGCCGGCCTAGCTTCTTCACCTTTCCAATAACATCCAACACCTGAACCACCTAGACTCTAGACGTTCAACATGACAGACCAAGCTCGTCAGGAAAACCTACGGGCCCTACGTTACATTCCAAACTCAAAACCCGAAACCCTCAAACCTACTGTCGTGTTTCTCTTCAACATCACCGAACTGTCTACACGCGTCAAAGCCTGTGCCGGGCCTATGCCCAGAGCTTAACCCTCTCTATCTCGCCCAAAACCCCGAGCCCTTTATTTTGCAGGCTTCATTGGAGCTCGCCCGGCCAGGTTAACCCTGAACCCTCAACCCCAAATCCGTGACCGGTGAACACTTCAACTGCACCCTAAACCGCATCCTGCCTACACGGGCGTAAGATGCTCCAACGCTTCTGGCGAACCCTGAATCCCACCCTTTGATTTGCTCCCTTGGTCCCTCCTCAAGCCTTCCCAAAAAGAGGAAGCCCTACACAACCCCAAAATCCGCCCAACGAATCTCTCTAAATCCTATCACCCCCTGACACATGTAGTACTGGCTGCCCTGAGAGTTGCCGAGCCGGGCACAGCAGCAAGCCCAAGGAGATCACCAATGGGTTCAACAGTCTGGACCTCGAGAATGAATGCATACAATATCTTTACAGCGTACACATGTGTACTGTGTACGGTTGCAAACTTTGACATAATCTGAACAGCTGCCTTTAGAGCCAGCAGAAGCCCAGAGATTTCGAGCTTACCAGGTTTGGAGTTCAGGGATAGGATTTCAGTCCTTGCCGGCAAAGCCACAGAATAGTGCCGCCCCCTCCAGCTGTCGAGTAGCTCACCAAGACCTGAGCATCGTCAGCCAACCCCTGACCCGCAATCAAGCTGTCGGAAACTCCTATAACAGGATAAACCTCCAGTTCAAGCTTCCTAGGCAAAAAATCCGAAGAAACAGCGCGTATTAACTCCAGCAACCTGCCTTAGTTCATAGTTCTTACGTGCTCGATGGCAGGCTTCGGGGTTCTTGGGCGTTCTTGTGTGCGGCGGATAAGGGTCAAAGCAAGGAGACGTCACACTGCAAACTGAAGGGACCGGCTTCTCAGTAAAATTCCAAAACAACCACCCAGATACCCGGCACCTTCAACTCCAGCACTTTTCTCGGGGAAAGCTCGCAACAACGGCTCGGACGCTTGCGTCGTGGAAAGATTCAGCATCGTCCTGGGAGGTAGAAGCCAGCTGTGACGCTGACGCTCGCCACTGCTTCGCGTTTCTGAAGGCACTTTACAGGAGTTTTCTGGGTTGAAGGCTTTCAGGAATTCACCTGTCCCAACTTGGAAAACATGCCACACCTCAAACCATCCCTTCAAATTGCATGCTCTTTTCCTCTACCCTTCTCCGGCAAACTCGGTTCCTCCCGGGCCCAGAGCGCGATGGCGATCCAGCCACCAAACACGCCTTGGACACTTTGGATCTCGGCCCCCAGGGCCCCAAAACCCCAACATCTCATGAAACCCTAGTCATTATGCGCACTATAGTACGTTATAGTATATTATAGTGTATTATAGCATATTATAGTGTATATTATAGTATAGTATACTATAGTCTAACTGTAACCTGAATGTCTGGAACCCGGTGGATGAAGCACTTTGCGCATGCCGCATTGACATGCCCGGTCTCGCGAGCCCCCTAAACCCAAGAACTGAAAGAGTGGTAACCTAAATCACCAACTACAACCCGTCACAGCTCAGTGCATACCACAAGTAACAAGATAACCCGCAAAATGGCGGTACAAGCACTCCATGCCAGACCCCAGTTCAACAAACTTCACCTACTTGACAAAGCTGATGACTATGGCGTGTCTATTTGTGTCTCTTCATCTTGGTGGTCACGTGCATACATTCGTACCGTCGCACTTTCTCATGTTCACACATACACATATGGATATCATATGGATTTCTACCCACACAACTCTTCATGAACAATTCCTGCTCAAGGGATGGCGGGATGCATTGATGGATGGATGGATGGATGGATAGATAGATAAACAGATTGAAATGTAGATAGACACGTGGATAGGTGGATCGATCGGCAGATCGGTAAATCAACAGACGGCTACAGAGATTGATAAATAGACAGGTTGATAGCTAGCTATCTAGCGAGTAAGATAGCTAGATAGATACATAGACGCATAAATGGATAGATGGTTCGTTAGATTGATAGATCGATAGATCGATACATCGACAAATGGATCGAGAGACCCAGAGATCGATCTATGCATGGATGGATGGATGGATGGATGGATGGACGGATATGGATGAATGGATGGATGGATGGATGGCCGGATATGTAGATTAGACAGTTTGAAATCTAGATAGCTAGACGGCCACATAGCTACGTAGCTAGATATGTAGATCGCCAGATACAGTAGTTGTATAGCCAGGTAGCTACATAGTGAGAGACTGGTTGATAAATAAACACATGATTAAATGGATCGATGCTATTGATGGATAAATGCAGAAACAGGCAAGGATCGCGACGATGTATGTGAATATACAGTGAATATTTGGGTGTTCATACTTCTCGGGGTTCACACACGACTGTTGTAGCCATACAGCTCCAGACTTACCTGTGCTTCCTCTAAGTGTCACTTGCTCCAGTGACTCCTGTTCACAGGTTTCAGAGAGAGAGAGAGAGAGAGAGAAGGAACGTCCGTTCTGCGCACATGCACCAAACGCTGTGCAAACCGGAAAGAATTTCTGCGCAGGAGTACCACCATCTTAAGGATATCGCTGCATAAGTAAACAAATAGACATGCATCCATGCGGGCCAAGTGCCGACAAAGACCGGTGGCAAAAGCGCCTTGAAGGTCGGCCCGGCCAAGTTGCCTCGAAAGGGGCCAACATGTCAGCAGGGCTGCTCCAAAGAATCATGAGCTCGCTTTCGCCGAGCCTGCACGATGTCTATATGTGCACACCTACTTCCAAGCACGTACATGCTCACACACATATACACAAAAACACACATACATGTAGAGGACATTGCTATGTATATATATATATATATGTATATTTTGTTTTTTTGTTTGCCTCTTGCGTGGCTGAATGATCGCGAAGCAAGGTTATAGATGAAGGTGAATTCTAGGCTCTCTGGAGTAACAGTTGACTCACAGCCTCATCTGTGCAAGTTTTTGTTTGCACAACAGAACCATAAAGGAATTCTCTGCTGTCGTCGTCATGCGGCAACATGCCGCAGGTTGCAAGCAACTCTATGCGAATTAGTGATTCCCAGCCTGCACACATTCAAATGCACCCAAATATACACACACATATATATATATATATATATCAATATATTTAAATGTGTATAGATATGTGTATATATATACATATATATATATATATATATACTCGTGTCTTTCATGCATGCATGCATGCATGCATGGATGGATGGATGGATGGATGGATGCATGTATGTGTGCATGTGTGGGGGGGGTGCAAGGTTGGGCACGTGTACAGAATAGACAATATTTTGTGACAAATCCGACAACCACGTCCGAAAACCCTGATTCAGGAACTTCCCTTGGAATGAACGACTGCCGAATATTCTTTCATGAAGCTGGAGACAACTGTTTTGAACCAGACCTTTTCTGAAGCTCCAGCCCTGAAGTCCAAACCCTACATACACGCCCTCGCAAGCGCTGTGCCTAGGACGAAGGCCAGCAGAGTGGCGCTCATGATGAAGGCGGACTCCACCACGCGAGACCTATGCGCTCCTCTCGTCTAAATCCTTTCGAGCTTAAGGTTCTAAGTCCCTGCAGAGGAGAGTTCTTGAGGAGCTTCAGAAAACGTGCCGTCATAACCCTCAGACACCCCCCTCTCTTTTTCTTGTTTTGAAGGCTTCCGAATTATAACCATAACCCTTTCGCATGCGCGTCAGAACACACAGATCAACAACTCTCCACCACAAGCAGCGGACATACGGTGGATGGAGGAAATCTTGCACCACCTACACACCTTGTTTCGAGTACACATCCAAGCAACAACCCCGCGCCCCCTTCTTAACATTGACGACAGACCTCCTGGGGCGGTGCAAGATTTATGTCATTGGAACGATTTTGCAAATCCCCCTGTTCATAGCAATGTTAAGAAGGGGGTGCGGGGTGAAGCTAAACAACATTAAACGGTGCAAGATTTCCTCCATCCACAGCGGCACTTCTGTCGGTAGAGGTAGAGCTGTAAAAGAACTGCTCGATCAAAACTTGCACTAGAACCTCATCAGCTAGCTCGTTTGGCACTCCACAGCTGGCATCAAACACATCAGCCATCTTAATCTTGTAAACCCCAAGGCCCTACATTTGCCCGAAACAACCACCAATGCTTCTCCTTGAAAGCACCTGGAACTGAGACTCTGGTTGAACCAGAGCCACAAGCTGCAAAAAGACTGCATCACCATGCAGGCACGTTGGATGCCTACAACACATAGGAAAAACTTCTGATCCTAAAGCCCACCCACTTAGCAAAGCCCAAAAACACCAAAACAAAACGCAGCGTGGTTCGCGCCTCTCACAATGAAAAGCCGAAAGAGGTCTTAGGCCATGGGTTCAGATCAAGCCAGGGCCAGCCGAGGTCCACCCTCTGCCCTGGAGTTCCAATAAAGATCAAGACACGATCAAGAATGCCTCCTGCGCCACGACCTTACAGTGAACCCTCTACACTTCCAAAGCTGAGCCCCGAACCCCAAACCCTACACTCACCCTTGCAAACCCATATGCGAGACCTGACAAGCCCAAAACCTACTCCTGGCAAACCCATGTTATAACTCCTGAGAAAAATTTACTGAGACCGTAAAGCCCATAGGCCTACAACCCTCAAACACAGAATTTTTTTGGGCTGCTGCTGCCGACCAAGCTTCAGGCAAAGCAGTGCCTCGGTAAGTTCAGTTTGTGATTACTACCACCACAGTTGCTACTACTGCTAGCGCTGCTTGTAATACCGCTCCTCCTGCTGCTCCTTCTGCACCTGCTGCTGCTGCTGCGACGACTACTACTATGACTGCCACTACTACCACTGCCACTGGCGCCACTTTCACTACCATTCCCATTTCACACTAGCAGCAGCAACAACAACAACAACATCATCTACTACTTCTTCTACTGCTACTGTCACTACTCTTACGACGACGTACTACTACTGCGACTACTACTACTACCACCACCACCACCACCACCACCACCACCACCACCACCACTACTTCTACTACTGCTACTGCTACTGCTACTACTACTACTACTACTACTTCTACGACTACTCCTCCTACTGCTACTCCTCCTAGTACTAATACTCGTACTGGTACTAGCAGTAGTACTTGTAATCCTCCTCCTCCTCCTACTACTACTACTGCTACTACTACGGTTACTTCACTATTACTGCTCCTCCTACTACTACTTCTGTTACTACTACTACTACTACTACTACTACTACTACCACTACCACTACTGCTACTATTGCTACTGCTGCTACTGCTACTGCTACTGCTACTGCTACTGCTACTGCTACTGCTACTGCTACTGCTACTGCTACTGCTACTGCTACTGCTGCTACGATTATGACTTCTACTTCTACTTCTACTTCTACTACTACTACTACCACCACTACTACTACTACTACTACTACCACTACTGCTACTACTACTACTACTACTACGCCGACCACAAACGCCACCACCACACTACGACCGCGACCGCAACGACGACGACCAGCACTGCACTACCACCACCACCACCACGAAGACGCCGTACTAGAATACTTCTACTAGACCACTACTAGTACCACAGTAGTCCTACTCCTACTTCTACTCCTACTCCTACTCCTACTCCTACTCCTGCTCCTGCTCCTGCTCCTGCTCCTGCTCCTGCTACTACTCCTACTCCTACTCCTACTCCTCTTCCTCCTTCTTCTACTACTTCTACGACTCGCACGACTGGAACAAGTACTAGCACCAGTACCAGCGCTAGAACACGTCCAGTCCTAACAGAATTGCAGCCTAGAACTACGAGAATACTTAGTATGATTAACAGTTTGATTAATAGTTGTAGCACCAGTTCTAGTCTTACCAGTATTCTTAGTACTTAGTCTGCTTGCTACCACTAAATGATGGGAGGTGCAAAATAAAACTGTGAATTTTCATTCGCCGTACTACTCATTTTTCGTAGTCTTATGAGTATCCAGTCCGCGCTACAAGGCCTTGACGCTACGCCCACCCCCCGAAGGCCCCCAACCCCAACCCTGTAACCTGAGACCGAACCGTAAGCGTCATAAGGTCGCATGCTGCAGGCAAACTGGTTGTTCACCTTGGGCCCGCACCGCCAGCATAATGACCGCATACACAGGAAGCCATCTGCGCTTGTAAGGCCTCCAAGCTCGACCGCTTCAGTGGCGAGCTCAAGCGATGTGTTGCGTTGTTTCATCAAGCTCCCGGGAATTGTGGGAAGAGTCTTTCGTCTGTAGAGTTCGATAGAACCTAGGGCCGGAGTCGGCCATGCTTCCCGATTTCGCGTTCAACCTGCATCGGGAAGGTTCGCCAGGCGCATCCGCAACCCCTGAAGTTACCAAACATCGACAACCACAACCTCAGGTAAGCGGAGTTATCGAATGCTATTTCCTACTGCGGGGGCAGCTTGGATCAACCGCCGCAAGCGTATTGAGGGGGCGTGTGGGATGAATGCGATGAATCGCAAAAACCTAAACGAGGAGCGGGCATAAGAAATATGATCAACTGCCATCGGGGCGGGTTTCGCGCCGTCGAGCGTATGCTTTGCACTGGTTTCTGATTCGCAGTTTCTGATCGTTTCGCGCTGACTTCTGATTCGCACTTCGCAGTTTCTGAATCGTGCTGTTCCGATTTGCAGCTTCTGAGTCGTAGCCGTAGTTTCTGATTGATTCGCGGCCTGGCTGCTGTTTTTCTGGGTCGTTCATCCCTTGAACCTTGGACCGGAAAACCGTGGCCGCCCGCTGCACCACCGCACGAACGACGACGTGGGATGCCAGTACGACATGTTGCGAATAGAATCAATCCCGCAACCCTTACTTTAGAATCAGGCCGTCAGCATGTACACAGACATAGACATGGATGCACACAGACAGACACAGACCCACACGCCAAGACCAAAATCACCAAGACCCACTACACACACGAAGGACCCACCTGCCAGGTCGTGGGTACGGCTCCTCGGCTCTCGGGCGTTAGACTGGTGCAGGACTCGCAGTGTCTCGTAAAACACACTGTGAAGCCGAAACGCACTCGCGGAAAGCTGCTTCCTATGCAACTTGGTACCCACAAGAGAGCACGAACGGCTCGCAGAGGCTTCTTTGATGCAAGCAAAGTAAAATACAGCATACAATAGCGTAGTCCAACTCAGAAATCCTTGCAAGGCTAACATGCAATGAACAATCGACCCCATAACACCACAAAATCAAATCCCAAAGCAACAGGCGCTTAATGCATCTTCATGCGTCATGAAACTGCGAGCTATTATGAACACATGATACTCCTGGCACATATACCAACAACAACAACAGCAGTACTAGTGCTGTAGTGATAACAACAAGAACAAAAATCAATAACAACAGTCATTAGAAGCATGATGCTGATATTTGAGACAGTTATTTTCATCATAAGAATAATCTAGGTAGTCATGACGGCACTCTTCAGCGCAAGCTGATAAACATGGGTGTACACGTCGGCGTAAATACGATGTGTATATACAGACATACATACATACATACATGTATGCATATGTATATATACATATATACATATGCATGAATACAAATATGAAAACTTACATGAGACATATTACACAAACATACTTCTCTATCTATCTACCTATCTATCCATATCTATACCTACATCTTTTTATGTATATGTACCTACGTCTATGTAAATACGTGCTCTCTCTAGATTACATAAAAACTACACATAAAAAATAGAGAGAGTAAGAGAGAGAGAGAGAGAGATATATACATATATATGCAGATAGTTATGTACATACATTGCTATATATATATATATATGTGTGCGTGTGTGTATGCATTCTGGCGACGGTAGCGGCTTAGGCCCGGCATCTTGATTATTGCACCCAAACTCCCGAACCCAATCGGAGACCGAGACCAAACAGCTAGGGAGGCCACCGCGTTTTTCGGCGTCAGCCCAGGTAGGGCCGGGGCTGCCTCACAGCAGAATGAATTGTTTGGGGGTTTAGGCCTTCGGGGCTCGGGCTTCGTATACAGACTAGGGCTGCGGGTGTTGAATGACGCAGAGTAGGGGGAAGAGGTACTACTGCACTGTAAGGTTAGAACCTTGAGGCTGTGTGTGGGGGGCAATCCTTCCAGGCTGAACGTGCTACTGACAGTTTTGCAGGCAAGCTTACGCTCTCCCACTCGGGCTCGCCAGATGCGAGTCTTGGTTGGCCTTGAAAACAGGTAGGTGTAGGTAGGCAAGTTTAGAGTTCATTCTTCGGGCATAATGTGTGTGCATACATTGTCATGGTTCGGGATTTCCAAAGCCTCCTCTGTATCCGCCACCAAAATCGAATCCTTCCCTGCAAGGCCCCAAATTTGAGGCAAGCCAAACGAGGAGAGTGAGCCTGAACCACCCCTAAACAGCCGAAACACCCAGACCCAAAGTGGTTTCCGCTGATTTGGTCTCCGGGGAGATGGCATTGTCGACTTCGGCCTGGCAGCACGCGATGAAGGTCTAGGTTTTTGCAGGCACATGAGGTGCCATGAACAGAGTATGTTGAATATTCTTCGATAGATTGGAATGTTTCGGCTTTAAGTGTTAGGACCTGGCTTCTGCTGAAGGCCCATTCTGAATGATTCACACCCCAAGCCCGAAACACCCGCAGCCTTGAGTTTTGCCTCTGATTTCCAGAACGCGGTCTGCCTTCACCTTGTTGGCGGGCAGAACAGATCCCAGGAATTTCGCAACCGTCGCCACCTCAGCAGCCAGGTCAGCCTCCTCTTGTGAGTTGACAATGCCCTTACTAGCAGCTTGCTTCGTATTACCGTGCACTTTCGCTGTGACCACGCTGTGTTTAAAGCAGTGTTCTGTAACAACGCCTGCCGCTCCAACCCTGAGCTCATGACAGGACGGGAAGGCCGATGAAGAAAGCCGTTACAGTTACATGCGGTCCTATGTTAAACAACACTTCAGATTCTGACCGTGGCGTGTCCAGACAGAAACCCTAGCTTCCGATTTCTCCTCTCACTCTCGGACACTTCAGCGAGAGGCTTCTCAGTCTCGAACGCGCTCACTTCGCACAAATCACAACAGAAACTGGCAACCCAGCAGGATCTCAGAGCTCCAACCCTGACGCAGTGACGCAGAGACGTGCGAGTTTGCACATGTTGTAGGGGAGCCTGGGAAACCTAACACTGACCCCTACATCCTGTGGCCCTGAGCTCGGTCAATTGAGATTAACACGACAACCCAAGCCCGAAATGAAGGAAACATGAAGGAAAAGGCTTCACAAACAGCAATACGGGAAAGAGTAAGGGGGTCCAAAGCATGGCGGGCCACGCCCACGCACCCTCGTTGGACCAAAGCCTGCCAAAACCGGAGAGGAACCCTACCAAGGTTGCGTCCCAGGCCATCTGCAGGAGACCGCCGGCAAAGAGAAGCAGGATCAGGCCTGGGGCATTCCACGGACTTGTGTTCAGACTCGTGCGTTTTTCATGCTCTTGCAGGGTTGTGGTGGATCTAAGTACTTCCAACTGGGTTCGTCGACAAAGGGAGGGATTGCCAAGATGCAGAAAATTGTCGTTTCGACCTTTGTGTGTCTTGATCTGACGGAATCTTGCTGGGGGCTCCTGGGCTGCACCATGTTGATTCGACTGTTTTGCAGGCCGCTGCTTATTCATGGTTAGGGCAATAAGGTGTGTGATGGAGGGTTGTCTTGTGCGTGGGGCGTCTTCAACCATCTCAGATAGTTGCGCCAAGGCATTTCTGGCTATCAGGTTGCGGCCTTGAGGCTTTCAGCAGGCAAGTTCTCGTCAAAGATTGGGTGGCGTCGTGCGCACATAGACTTTTGAACGGTGTTGCGTGGTGTCTTGCATCAACGTCATGCGCGTCTTCTCCGGCTCTTCGGTTCCGGCCTCAGAGGTTTACATTGGTTTGGTATACTGCCGGTTGAAGACATGGAGATTTACCTGACTGCAATTCAACTCTCGTACTCATCGCGATCCCTGCTGAAGTTCCCAGCACCCAAGAGATTCAAACAGGCAGAACCCTTTCATTCTAATGGACAGATATGACTGGACATCCTCGTGGAGGCAGCAGAATTATCTTCCTGTACAAGCTATCTTGCGCACCAATCGCGTACTTGTGAGGAAGACGTGGAAGCCCAACAAACGGTCTGCAAAACTGAGTGCATGTGCACCTGCAGCAGGGACCTCTATGATTTAGTTGAACATACCAAACCCCCTTGACTCACAAGCTTGGCCAGGGGCGCACAAACTCTGCACCAGTAATGGGCTCCTTGAGAGTTCTAGGCATATGACAGGAGAGCACAACGCTAGCAAGATCTAGCAGGAATGCTTGTCAGGTTAGCCCGATCTGTAGAATAGTTCGAACAGTTTTCAAACATTTGGTGTCGAACCACGAGCATAGCGAGGCATAGTAAGTATGACCGGTCGAACATGGAGCATTAGGTCACGGTGCCTGCGCACTTCCAGTTGCCGTTCGCGTCTTTCGACATATGAAATGTAGAGGAACCAGCTGCAAGCACTTCCACCTGCAGATTACAAGGCCGGTGCCTTCGGAACTAGTGGGGAATATAACCTTTGGGCCACGGGGCCTCAAGGTCCCAGCCCTCTGCGCCTGCAATGGAGCCCTTGCCATTTAGAACTTAGAGTGCTGAGCTTGATGCTAGACTCGATGGGCCAATCACCTCCTCCCTGCATCTGGCGGGTTTTGTTAACCTTCGAGAAAACAACCATGGCCCCCTACATCGTGGCACCGAAAACATGCAAAATCGAAGGGGCACCGGAACTCCGGTTGACCGCTGTCCTCCACCAGCGGCAGCTTGATCTGAAAGCTTCGGAAATGTTGCGGGCTCTGGGGGCTCTGGGGATACTTGAGAGTCAAGGGCTCGGAAGTTTGCGGCTGCCTCTGCCTCGAAAAAGCTGAAATACCGCACCCTCTCGAGCCTGACCGCGAAGCCCAACGCATGTGATGATTTCTGACTTGTGGCTTTGAAAGCTTCGGCTTGGGGAAGGCTGCAATTTGAGGCTCGGACATCGGCTTGGCAACATGTGGAAACACATCAGCCATCATGCAATAGCAGGCATGCACCTATCCGCCTTATCCATTTCGACCAACAAAGCGGTAAGCCTACGCTCAATTCGTTTCCACACCGCGTTTCTCAGGCTTCCCAACCGGACTAAGCTTAAGACCCATCACCTCCGGACCGAGCATGGTCATGGTTCTTTCCGTCTGGGGCTTCTGCCAAAGAAGGTGTGAAGAACACCGGAGCCTCGATTCATGATGTCAGCTTGTTTCTGCAACTTTGCGTCCCCACCCTCGCAGTCAGCCTCGCCCTCGCTCGTAGTTTATTGCTGCTACCCGGCCCACAACTGTTGGCCGGTCCGGGCGGCTGCTCACGTACGACAAACAACAAGACTTCCTCATGTTTCTCATGTACGTGTTCACTCTACAGCTTTGCCGGCAGAACGTACCGGCATCGGAAAAGCGATGTCCCTCTCTCTCTCTCTCTCTCTCTCTCTCTCTCTCTCCCCGTGCCGAAGGCTCACCCCGGTTGTCGGATCTTTGTGGCGGCATGATACAACAGGATGCAAGTTTCCCACTCAACTTAGCTGAAATCTACGGAGCAGCAAAAGGGTGCGGGCACCTGCTGAAGCAGGATTACAATCTTACAGGTCGAGAAGAACTACATCGAATTCCCCTTTGCAAAAGAGAACTGTGGCTGGACTTGTAAGTGCAGTAAATCGGCGGAGGGCGGGCTACGGTTCAGACGTTTGCGCCCCCGATACAGGGACGCAAATTCCAAGCATTGAAGAAAAAACCGTTCTTTGCAAGTGCAGGGTCCTCGAAGGTCCCGTGTGCACCGACCGTTTCAGGAGCACTGTTGGGGTTTACGGCTTGGCTTATGGACAACGGATACCCAAAGTGCTCTATTTGTGGCAAGTGTTGATGCTCGGCGATAAAGGGGAGTATTATCCATCCACACCATTGATTGCGAGGAGTGTTCCATTCTTATGTCTATTGCTGCCGGGATAGCAAAGAAAACATGCCCGATGGAGGAGTGCGACGGGGCTGCGTCGGACTGGAGATGCGTAATTCGCTGGGAGGCTGCCACCAATACAGGATTCCGCACAATGGGCCTGGGGTCTTCCTCTTGTGTGGCGGTGCGCTGCTGAAAGCATATTTGTGGCCTGAAACTCCAACGATTCGGGGCTGTGTCGACATAAATGTCCTCTTAGGTTGAGGCGATGCTGGGAGTACATCTGAGATGGGGTTATGAACCCTTCTTGAGGCAAGAGCCCATTCTGCCAAATACTAGTCAGAGCACGGAGCGGCTGAGGGGTTGCTAACTCTGTGAGAGTATAATAGGATTTGATCTTAAAATTCTACGCAAACAATTGTAATGGATAAATAAGTCAAGATATGTGTGAGTTGCGAGGGAGTGAGAAAGATACTGTCCATTGCATACATGAGGATAGACTGCACTATGGAGCGGTACACCAATAGCTTCCAACTGGGAGGGAGCTGACCGTGTTTCATAAGTCGGGCGAGTTTCTCAGATGCTTCCATCGCCCTGAAGACACGTGTAGAAACATTTTGTGGTTGTAGAGCGGGGGTCGAGATAGACTCCCACGTGTTTGATCGCATCCGAGATAGGTCCTTGCAAGCCATCTATTGGAGAGAGAAGATAAGCGGGATCAAACACCAGTAATCACCAATACGATTCGTGGAGTTGAACGAGAGATGTTCGCATTTGTCAAAATTGAAGTACAAGGCTCCTTCCTTCTGCACCAATTGAAGAAAAATTCGTGCTTGAAAGGAAGAATTAGATAGTAGTACAGTATAGACGGAAAACACCGGAGATTATGCCAGGTTTCGTGGCGTACTGTTGTCCCACTTCCTCGAACTGGTGGGTGAGGACAAATCCAAAAAGATATGGGGAGAGGGGACAGCCTTGACGGAGACCGCGGGTTTGTGTACAACAAGCGGAGCGCTGTTGACTATCGCGAACCACAAATGTGGGATTTTGGTGAAGCGAGGAGATGGCTTGACGAAAAGAGAGGGAGGGACTCCCATGTAGGTCAAAGAGGTCTGTATACGTAACTGAGTGGAAGGCTTTGGCCCAGTCCAAGAAAATGGCGTGAAAAGATTCTGTTTGCCCCTCGTGCGCGTCTAGCAAGCGGCGTAAGATATGTATCGGCTGGGTGACTGAGCGTCCAGAGCGGAAACCAAACTGGGTAGATCGTACACAGTGGTCAAAGCGTACCGCCAGCCGTTGTTGAAGGAGAACAAAAATACATCTTATACATAGTGTTGGAAAGGGAGATCGGTCGATAGTTGAAAGAAGCTTAGTATCTCTTTGATAGTTTTTTAACAGCATGATTAAGTCCGAGTGTATCCAAGAAGCGGTGGCCTCGCCCTTACTGAAGCAATGATTATAGTGATCAATGTGATCAAGGCGAAAGATGTACGGGGCGTTCTGTAGCAATTCCGCTGGGACACCATCCGGTCCCGGAGCCTTGCGCTTGCCCAGAGCGCGCAGCACAATGTTAAGTTCTTCCATGGTGAATGGACGCGCCGCCTGAAATGTTTCCTCGAAGTGTAGGGAGTCGGGGAAGGAGCTTTCCAGACCTGATTGGCGAGGTAATCTGCAAAGGTTTCTGCCCGGGCAATCTTGGAAACTAGTTTGCTGTTGGGGTTGATAAGGCTAGTGGGCGAATTGCGGAACTCCTCGCGCATAAACCGTGTAGTGCGCCATTGCTGTATAGCGGAGCCGTGGAAATCTTCTTGCAAATGCGTCAAAACGAACTGTTTTTTTTTTTTTTTATCGCGTCGGGCGAGTTTTTCATTCTATTGCAATGTTGGTGTACTCCTGTTCAGCGAGGTCGGTGTTATGCTGAAAAGAAGTGGTACATTCTAAAGTGGAAGGAGAAATCCAGTGTTTCTTTGGTGATACGGGGAGCGTCGGGATAGGGGGAGTATGTTTCCTAAAACGTTCCAACAAGAAGGTATTCTGTGCGTCCGGAGAAAGCGACAACCATGCCGAAGAAGAGTAGCCAATATCCGGAGGAGAAAGTGCTGCTGCACGGACACCGGAGAATCTTCCTAAGGAGCCGTATTCAGTAACGCCTTTTTTGCTAAGGAGTCCGGGACTTCGTTTCCGATAACGCCTGAATGACGGGCAACCTTTGTGAGTGTGACATAGAGTGCGCAAGGCCGTATAGCATTGTTGCGCGAGGGTAACGAGTTGTTGATGCGTACTTCGAAGAGAGACGCGGAGCGCATACTCTGAGTCTGTGAAGATTACGATGTCAGAAACGGAAGGGAGATTGGAATAGTATAGAAAATAATCGAATAGTTCGATGAGAGATTTGAAGTCACCTGTATTATTGGAGACCCAAATTTCCGGCAAGACATGAGTTTCAGCAGGTATGGTTTTAACCGGGCCAATGAAAACTCGCATTCTGTTTCCTGTGAGGGCTCCTCCTTCACCAAGGAGCTGGTAACTGCAAATACCCATCCTGCGGGGTTGTCAGGGGAGACTACCCGATTATTGGGGGAGGAGCCATCCGTGTATGCGGTGACATACAGCTGAGGGGGGTGGAGGGCGTGGGGAGGGCCGGGAGTTGATTATTTGTGACAGAAATAAGGTCGGCCTCTACTGCTTTATGGAAGGACTGCGTTCTGGAATAGTCAAGCTTGGCGGTGTCATCTGTCGAGGGGCGTTCTGGATAGCGGCAAGAAAGTGTGCCATGGGAGGTTTTCGCGCATTTACGTCGCATTTGAGGTACTCAGTGTCTGCTGGGTTTTGGGCTTTGGTTAAGGAGTCCATTACCGCATGAAGGGGAGCTCCTTCGATTCTTTCTAGCACCGGGAGGTCACGCTCGATCCTTAATGGAGGGTCTTGCTGATGTAGGTTGTGGTCTATCGTGGCTTAGTTGGTGAAGAGTGGCAGCCCATGAATCATCACCCTCAACACTTTGAAGAGCTAGACCTTCGAATCTCGCCAAGGAGCTTTGCCTGTCCAATCTACAACAACTTTCTGTCTACTGTGATTAGAGAGCAGATCAAAGGAGGGCTGCACTGTGTGCTCGTGGTACTGTGCCAAAACCGTGCTAAGGTTCTCCATTGTAACGAGCCGGGAGCTCAACATTTGTGGTTGGAATGAAAGAGTTGGTGCTAGGATCTAGGCGCGCTACTTTTCTGGGATTGCAAACAAGGGAGGACTGCAACGCTGCTCTAAAATTCGGGTCCATATCCCCCCACTCTATGGGGTCAAGGTCCGTGTCTGGGGCGCTACGTTTGAAAGTACTTGCGAGTCCTGTGAATCCTGACATGGCGGAAGCAGCTGCAGGCTGGGCCTGCTCTTGCAGGTTGCGAACCAAAATCTCGAACATATCATTGGAGGGTACTTCTGGCACTTGCCCTGCTTCCTAAGGTGAATAACACCATTGGGAAATTCGACCACTTGGGAATCTGACGTCAGGGAAATGATTCTGCTAATCTCGCGAGCTGGGTCCTTGGGCTCCTCCTTTCGCCGTCTGCGCCGCTTGCATGGTCCGAGTGCTTTTGCCAAAGTAAGAATGAAAGTGAAAACTCCATCTGCGGAACATGCGAGGCTAGCGAGAAAACGCGACCACCATGAAAAGCGACAGGGGCTGCTACGTCTCGTCTCCCCCGATACACCCTTGGGTCTGAGCTCGTACTTCTCTCTCCCTCTCTCTCTCGCTCACTCTCTCTCTCTCTCTCTTTCTTTCGCCAGGGTTAGGGTGATGGGGTTTCCCTCTCTCTCTCTCTCTCTCTTCCCCTGAGCCTGAGCCCTCGACCCACTTGAAGAGAAATCGATAGCCCGGCTCTGAGAGTCGGAAAAGGAAATTGGCGACCGATCCTGGGCAGCTGAGCTTGAGCCCTTCATCGCGAAACTTCCCTGAATTCCAAATCTTCATCCCACACCCTGAAGCATGCCGAGTGTTACGGCGTGCTCATCTTCGAGCTGCAGAGCCTTTGAGCCGTTAACCGGACGAACTGACCTGCAACAACAAGCTCAAGAGGTAGCTGATTCAGGCATTGAAAACACGGCAGCTTCCGAGCAGCGTCACAAGCCGATCATTGGGTTCACAAAGGGTTACATGTCAGGTATACAGCCCACGTTCATGTCCTCTCGCGATCTCTGTCGATCAGAGATTCGTCGAGGGCTCATGTTTTACCATCGTCTTGTGGCGGAACAATGTCACAAGGACGAGTCGCTCAAACAACTATCACCGTGGTTCCAAACAGACCTTGAGAAGCTGAGAAGCCTCGGTCGACTTCGATCTTTCACTTCAAGCCCAAGCTCCAGGCCGTATCCGCAGCTGTCGAGGCAAAGCAGAAATCCGAAAAGTCCAAACATTCCTCCAGAGGTTTGGGGTGCAGGGCACTGTGCTCCAATGTCGCCATGGGGTGTGCAGGAGGATTGATGTGCCCAGCGGCTCGCAAATGATTAAGGCCGATGGAGGGGCAGAGAGAAACTAAACTCATGTGCCGGCTGGGGTTTTAGCACTGGGGTTGCATGGGCCAAAACGAACTGAAAACTAATCACGTCGAAAGAGCTGCATTGTCACATCAAAGTAGACCCCGGGCTGCATTTGGGTTTCATTCGGGGGTGGGGTCGCTCTTCCTGAGCAAAGCCTCCCGTGCAGGAACTCCACCTCCCAACAAGCTGCTAAACGGACACCATGTGACCAGCCGACCTACCAGTGGTGCTGGCAACACGGCCCCCACTCCTGCGAGGCAACGGGCACCATCTCAAACCACAGACGTAAAGCGCCAGTTACGCACCCACAAGCAAGGCTCCGGGGATGTGACCGCCATATGGGGAGCGGGGATTACGGCGTCAAACTATGGGGCTTCCTGACCCTCAGGTTGCCACATCTCTTCCGAACCAATGTGGAAGTAAATCCATGCACCACTGTTTGACCTCGACACCCCTCGGTGCACGCGAAACCTTTCACCCCGCCTCTTGAGAAACCGAAGCCTCTCGCTGTCTCACGTGCTCCATCAACAGCCGAAGCGAGACATTGGGTTCTCACTTCAACACCTTGAAGAAAGCTAGTAAACGAAGCCTTGTTGCTTGCAAACTAAGCCAGAATATGCAGCTTCTGCTCGCAAACATGCTGCGCTCCGGTGGCTGTCACGGCATTTTCAAGCACCACCTCGGCAAACAAGGACGGACTGGTTTAATGCTCGATCTCAGTTGTAAGAAGTCTCCCTAGCACGAGACGTAACCTTGGCCAGCCCTCTGAGACAAAGAACATCCAGCATAATTGGGAGCGCTCTGAACGGGTCCGGTGGTTTTGCCGATGCAGCTGTTGCGTTTAATGTCCATTTGCACAAGTCAACGAGTGTTATTGGTCCAAAGAACCTCATCCATCTTCATCGCGAGAGTGTGCAGGGTGTCTCCTAATATTTATGCCCCTCCATCCTTCACAGCAAAATTTTCTGTGATCGACCAGGGGGTGATAAGTTGCACGCACGTATGGATGCATGCATGTATGTATTTCTGTGCGTGTGTGTGTGTCAGTGTTGATGTGTATTCACAGATGTATGATAGTATACATGTATCCAGGACACGCACGTATGCGCGTGACTGCATGCATGAACGAGCATTTTTGCACCTATCAAAGTGGCTGCCTATCTACTTATCTTGCTCAATGCCTCTAAACAGGGTAGACTCTTGCAAGGCTTTAAGCTGAATGTGACAGAACATGTTTCGGGCATGGGCATGGTAGCGACAGCCTATGTGGAAGCTCGTGTATCCACAAACCCATACTGTGCACAGACCTGCTAGCACACCCCTACCATGACTTTAGTACTAGCTCCGCGAGTTCAAAACACACATTGCGCAATCTAGCATACAGTTTTCGTCGCCTCTGCCTAGACATAGCTACCATGCCCTGTTTAGCCCAGCACGTGGAGACCCTCGTCAATCATAAGCTGCACCCGATTTCAAGCAGGAACACTCTCCGATTGGCTGAATCAGATGCACAAAGGAAGCAGAGCCAAGGCAGAACAGCTTGCTAGCAGTAGCACGGGGATTAAGAACTACTTGAACAAACCCACCTTCACCATCATCACTTTCTTAGGTAGGCACGAAACCGCCCACTGCCAGGAGCCGTCGAACCGTGGCTGCCACTTCCGCCATGCTGCAGCGAGCACCCCGGAACCCTCAAGCCTAAACCACCTGAACCCAAGCACCTGCAAACGAGAACAAAGAAGATATCCATATGCAGGAAGCAAAAACTGAATCCACATCCCTCCAATCCAGAGTAGCCGCTAGAAATCAGAAACACGATGCCGGGCTCAGGTGGCAAATGTAACCCTAACATGCACCCTTTCAAAGATGCCTGTACGATGACGATAGCAGAATTTGGTCTTTGTCCCATGCTGGCTCCGCAGCAGATGCTGAGACATCGAGAACGTTGGGCAAGATCTGGGCACAGCACTTGGACACGTTCCTGCACAAGCACCATCAGCATCAGCATTACCAAAAACCTCATCGTCGCCATACCACTAGCACCATGAATCCTGATCGTCGCGATCGTCAGAGTCAGCACTAGTTCCGTCACTATTCCCAAGGTGGGGTCATGTTGATCATACCATCCTGATGTCCATTGTTGCCATGGTCGCCATGACAAGGTACTCGGTCTGAGCACAACGGCCATCGTAATCATGATCCGCACTGGTCCGCACTGTCATCCCACCATCAACGGCTCATCACAACATCCCGGTCATCACCACGCATCCGAAGATGCTGCTACATGTTTCGTCATGCCGCGAGTCGGCTGATTTCTCTGCAACTCTATCCTGATCCGTGTATGAGGTGGACTGGAAGGTCCTCATCGTGGCGCTTCTTTCCCTCTGTTCTTGAACCAGCACGAGCACGGCTCGATATCACGAGGTGTGGACCGAATTCGGGCGACTCAGTGCAGCCATCTGAGGACAACTGCACCGGACGCAGAGATACTGTAACAGCAGGCTGCGAATGTATGACTGCAGTCACTACTGCGCAATCATGCGCAATCCGAGTACTTCCGAAAGCCCCTAACTTCAGACAAAAGTCTTAAACTCTGACCACTTCCCGCATAGATAGGCTGCCGAAAAACTACTCGTTCTCTCGTCGGGGCCTTGAAAATCTTCGATGTTGCATTCTTCACTTGCTGGCCCCCTCAGCTGCCGCGAGAGCCACGTCGAAGCGGCGCTGCCAACGCTTCGCCGGCCGCGAGGGCTTGATGCTCCCCCAATCATTGAGCTTTGCCTCGCCGCTGTAAGGGTGTCTGATTCTGCAACGAAAAGCGGCTGAATGAAGACCTCTATAGCATTTGGCAGCGGTAGCCACCGCGTCGACCGAAGGGTTATAATAGTAACCGTGGAACACGAATCGAGGAGGACACGATAGGCCCGCTTCTTCCTGCTGAGAATAATGGTTTTGTTGGTGCCGAATAGCAAGTATACGGCCTCGGAATTCGGCGAATTCTGAACATTTTCGTTGTAACAGAACACCCCAAAGCTCAAAGCTTAGTATCGCCAGATCCGAAACACGAGCCACCCATTCCAACGCCTCACCTTGCTTACCTTGCCTACGATGCCTACGGAAAACTCCGAACCCGATAAATGCCTGTAGCTGAGCTCTGATGCCCTCAAGCCGCGACACACAGACAGAGAGAAAGAGAGAGAGAGAGAGAGAGACGACCGTGCGAGATGGAGCAAGGCTCTTGGTGATGCCCGGGGATCCTGCATCAAGCCAGCCAGGAACGACAGGCGCTAGGCCGCTGGGCTTGGCCCCGGGAAACCCACAACAAAAATGCCCATGCCGGAACAGTAGCAGTAGAACCTTGCAACCAGAATACCCTGATCGGTCCTAGGCAGCAGAACACTTGAACCTGCCGCGACACTTTCACAGCCTAATCCTAAGCCACCGAAGCCCCATAAAAACCGCAGAATCCCCGAAATGCGGAAATGCGAAGCCAGGAAGCCCAGCCCCTCAAAGCCCCTCTTGAAACCCGAGCTTCCGCGCCTCGCTGACCCAGGCGTTGGTCTTCTCTCCGTAGAAGGAGACCAAGTAGGGCTCCCCGTCCTGCGAAGTGCGACTCTCTTCACACTTGGTTCTAGACTGCTCGAGACGGCGCTACGCCTCGCCCACTCCCAAAACGGGGCTCCTGCGGAAGAAGCTCTGGATGGTGGCTTTAGCGGCTTTAGCCGGCAAGGGTTCAAGACAACTGGGGTCAGGAAGCAACCTGTTCAAGCAGATGCAAACAAGCAAGCAAGCAAGCAAGCAACAACCGTGCCCAGGCAGGACCCTCCAACAGCCCAGCATAACATCCGAACTCAAGCGTTGAGCGACTTGGGCAAGGATCCTGAAACTTGGCTTCGTTTCGAAACAAAGGCAGTGCTATTGTTTCGTGTGGCAAAAGCCCCAGTCCTCTGCACCGTCGAAGCTGATCATGTCCACTTGTGCCGGCCAGCGAGGACCATAGCCAGAGCACCACACGCGGTCCCCAACCGCATGTCGAAGCCCGAGCCTTACGAGGCTGGGCTTGGGGTAAGCTTCGTCTTGTCCATCCTGGCATTCATGTTGCGACAGTGATCTGGCGCTGCTGCTGAATCACGTTAGATGAGTGCTCTTTGGCCTAGGTCTGTAGACTTCTATATAAGCTTGGAATCTACCGACCTATGCCATCATGAAGGCCCACACGTAAATCCTGACTTCTGCTTCCGGTCAAGAAGCTGTGCAGACAGCGCGGACGTGCAATCCTGGCAAGACCTGGCCGGGCAACGATTCCTTGGACATCCATCTTTAGAAGGTTCTCGTTTGGAGGTCGAGTTCCATTTCAGCGCTCACCATGTAGATCAGAGTAGTGTTCAAGGCTGGTGTTTCGGCACTCACAACTTGCGCGCGCTTTATTGACGGAACAACTACGAGCATTCCTGAGAACTTCTCCAGCGCTAGGATCAGCGGCAACACACAAACCGCACACATCTGCCGACAAGACCTCGCGGAACAAGACGACTGGACGAGCCCGTCAAAGCCCAAGCCCCAGCAAATAGCAAACATCCGAACCCGACCGACGCCATCTACGGCAGGGGAAGTTCAAGAATCCGCAAGACTCGTTTTTCATCCTGGCAACGAAAATCCGAAAAAGCGGCCCCAAAGCCCCAAGCAGAGCACTGCGGGCCCCTTTCGCTCCACAGCCGTGCCGCAAACACCACAGCGGACCTCCAGCCTCGGAAGCGTTGACAAGCACTGCTCCATTTCCCTCTCACTGCAAGCTGTCAATACGGCTACGGTCCGGCTAAAGTCTCAACGGAACTGAGCCGAACCCTGCCCGACCCGAGCAGAAGGCGAGCATGGACCCGACATCTGGAGAGAGGCACCCTGGTGGGACTGCTTTTGAGGTTTGGGGCGGGGCATGACCTGGGGCCTGTGGATTTTGGCTGAGTGATGGATGTTTTGTTCAGCTCTGGGTTCAAACTACGGGGAATTGCAAATTGAGAAGCAAGTGGTGGGGAGACTTCGTCGTGCAGATCCGGGAGAAGGGCACTGCAGTCGGGTTTGTAAATCTGCAGAATATAGCTTCGACCGTCACAGAGCGCAGGGCGCCACAGCCACGCTCCATGGAAGCCCGGTTGCTCTCACCAACAATACAAACCCCTCCCTCACACAAGAGCAGAGAGCTTTTGAGTGATGTGCCTTGTCATCCTTGTCGCCAGCAGCCTGGCAGGACAGACAAGAAGCCTGCCAACACGAAACCGCCCTGCAGCTACCTAGCAGCAAAAGGAATTACGTCCAGATCGCCCATCAGAACCCGAACAAGTTGTGGTTTCGGTTTCAACCTCGGCCTGCAGATAACTAATGCTCCAAATCCGAAAGCTGACTCGTATGAGAAGTGCAGAATCATCCAGAAATGGAGCCACTGCCCTCTGGTCACGCTACAGCGCCGCTCCCCTGCCTTGACATTTGCCTTGTGTGAGGAGTCTTTGCTTGCCTGCAACATGCTAGATAAGGACCGCTTGCACTGAGACACTCGCATGTTGAAAGAAGATGTGTCGTCTCCTCTGCGTAATCGCTTCGACGTCAGTTGCTGACAGAAGAAACGGGCTGAGATCTCATACAATAGCGTTCCGAAATACTCCGACCATCCGCTGTCACCAGCCAGCAGTGCTACACGTGCTGCCTTGTCATTCTTGTCCTCGCCATTGACGGCCTGGAGCAAAACAACTACAAGGGGGAGACTTAAGTCAGATCAGTCCGCGTGAAGTCACATCATCCTCGTAAACGCTGGCGCGGGGCGAAGTCACTTCACAACGTGAGAAGTCACTTCAACGCTTTTACAAACCGTGTCAAACCCCATCTAAACGCTATGACCAGTCCTATTGGGAACAAAGCTGCCGAATATGGATTTTAAGTCCGACCGCGCAGGCATTTCCAGGGTCTTCAATATGATACATGAGCGCATGTGCTTGCCTGCCCCATGCTAGATAAGGACCTCTACGCTGAGACGTTGAAAGTACAGTCCTGTCCTTGGACTGCGCACTATCTCTGCCACATCAGTTTGGACTGCTGATCCACTAACCCCCCCCTCCTGCACTGCTTGCCGTAGCAGCAGGAATCTAGGACAAACTGACAGCATGCCTCGGTTGTAGCATTCCGACTGACTGTCGATCTTTATCCAGCAGTGGTTCAGACACTGCCTTGTCCTTCTTCTCCTTGCCATTGACGGCCTGGAGCAACGAAACTATGTCATGACACTCAATCAATCCGTATATACCCTCCGTCTGCAAGCGTTGACATCGCATGGCTGCCGAAGGGCCTTGCGTCCAGATCGCCTGTCGGAAACAGCACCAGCGGTCGCTGCGTCAAGCTCGACCTGCGAATGAATGCTGCTCTGAATCTGAAGGCTCATCAAGACGTGGAGTCACTGCTGTCTGGGCCTGCTACAGTGGCCAAATTCTAATCTAGCGGCTGAGTGACGCATGCCCCTGCCTTCACTTTTGCCTTTCGTGCGGCTTCTTTGCTTGCCTGCCCCATGCTAGATAAGAACCGCTTACATGGAGACCCAGGCATGCTGAAAGAAGATCCGTGCTGTCCTCAGCCTGCACGAAATCTCAGCGGCGTGATTTGAACTGCTCTCTAGACAGACACTACAGTACTGCGGCCTCTAAATCATGACACCGACTCTGGAAACATATGGCGCCAAAGGCCTTGCGTCCAGCTGGCTTACTTGAACCCACGGTGGCAGTCGGTCCGTCAACCTCGGCCTGCGAACAAATGCTGATCCGAATCTGACGGCAGACTCTGCTCTCTGGACATGCTACAGTGGCCAAACGGAAGCATGCATGCCCCCTGCCTTCACGTTTGCCTTGTGTATTTCTTCTTTGCTTGCCTGCCCCATGCTAGATAAGGACCTCTTACGCTGAGACGTTGAAAGTACAGTCCTGTCCTTGGCCTGCGCGCTATCTCTGCCACATCAGTTTGGACTGCTGATCCACTAACCCCCCCTCCTGCACTGCTTGCCGTAGCAGCAGGAATCTAGGACAAACTGACAGCATGCCTCGGTTGTAGCATTCCGACTGACTGTCGATCTTTATCCAGCAGTGGTTCAGACACTGCCTTGTCCTTCTTCTCCTTGCCATTGACGGCCTGGAGCAACGAAACTATGTCATGACACTCAATCAATCCGTATATACCCTCCGTCTGCAAGCAAAGACATAGCATGGCTGCCGAAGGGCCTTGCGTCCAGATCGCCTGTCGGAAACAGCACCAGCGGTCGCTGCGTCAAGCTCGACCTGCGAATGAATGCTGCTCTGAATCTGAAGGCTCATCAAGACGTGGAGTCACTGCTGTCTGGGCCTGCTACAGTGGCCAAATTCTAATCTAGCGGCTGAGTGACGCATGCCCGTGCCTTCACTTTTGCCTTTCGTGCGGCTTCTTTGCTTGCCTGCCCCATGCTAGATAAGAACCGCTTACATGGAGACCCAGGCATGCTGAAAGAAGATCCGTGCTGTCCTCAGCCTGCACGAAATCTCAGCGGCGTGATTTGAACTGCTCTCTAGACAGACACTACAGTACTGCGGCCTCTATATCATGACACCGAATCTGGAAACAAATGGCGCCAAAGGCCTGGCGTCCAGCTCGCTTACTTGAACCCACGGTGGCAGTCGGTCCGTCAACCTCGGCCTGCGAACAAATGATGATCCGAATCTGACGGCAGACTCCCCTATCTGCACATGCTACAGTGGCCAAACGGAAGCATGCATGCCCCTGCCTTCACGTTTGCCTTGTGTATTTCTTCTTTGCTTGCCTGCCCCATGGTGGATAAGGACCTCTTACGCTGAGACATTGAAAGTACAGTGTTGTCCTTGGCCTGCGCCCACTTACCCCCCCTCCTGCACTGCTTGCCGTAGCAGCAGGAATCTAGGACAAACTGACAACATGCCTCTGCTGTAGCATTCCGACTGACTGTCGATCTTTATCCAGCAGTGGTTCAGACACTGCCTTGTCCTTCTTCTCCTTGCCATTGACGGCCTGGAGCAACGAAACTATGTCATGACACTCAATCAATCCGTATATACCCTCCGTCTGCAAGCGTTGACATCGCATGGCTGCCGAAGTGCCTTGCGTCCAGATCGCCTGTCGGAAACAGCACCAGCGGTCGCTGCGTCAAGCTCGACCTGCGAATGAATGCTGCTCTGAATCTGAAGGCTCATCAAGACGTGGAGTCACTGCTGTCTGGGCCTGCTACAGTGGCCAAATTCTAATCTAGTGGCTGAGTGACGCATGCCCCTGCCTTCACTTTTGCCTTTCGTGCGGCTTCTTTGCTTGCCTGCCCCATGCTAGATAAGAACCGCTTACATGGAGACCCCGGCATGCTGAAAGAAGATCCGTGCTGTCCTCAGCCTGCACGAAATCTCAGCGGCGTGATTTGAACTGCTCTGGACAGACACTACAGTATTGCGGCCTCAATATCATGTTGCGCAATGTTCACCCGCAAGATGCTTCAAAGCCAGGCATGTGCTCTACGGAAGCAAGAAGAACAACGACAACCGCACCGCTTACTGGACGTACTGTCCGGTGATAGGAAGAAGACGCCACGGTTCAGGCTGCCCCGCGGACAAGTGCAAGCAGGATCTGCTGTTGCTTTATCATCTTTATATACCCTCAGGTACTGTTGGGTCTACCCCGGGTCGGATATTAGACCCCAAACCCTGGGTCTAATATCCAAACCCTAGGGTCATGCAACAGATCATTTTAGACCTTCACGCCTTGGCCTATGATCAGGTCTCTGTTGGGGCCGTTGCTTCAGTACGTTTCAGTTCCTGTTCCCGTTCTGGCCCGTGCGCTTTTGCGTGCTAGTCCCCTGCCGGCCTGGCTCCTCCCCGGTCCCAGTTATCGTCTCTGGTTCTGCTTCTGTCCGCTTCGGTTCCGCTGTGGTCTCCGCTCAGCTCTGGAAAGTCTCGGGTTCGTTGTTCTTTTCGGTTCCAAACAGGTTTCGGATCGGATACACCCCGGTTCCTTGTGGCGGTTGGGCTGTGGTTGTGTGGTGCTGGTTTCAGTTCGGATCTTGCTGCGGTCCAATTGAGTTGTTTTGAGTGCGGGGGCCCACTTCCGAGGTCATCCGTCGCCGCCGACCCTGCATAATGTCGCCTCCCAAATGTCTCACTTCGCCTTTAAGAACCTGGGAGGAACCTGGAAAGCCTAATTACCTAATTTTCGTTTTGCGCACGGATTTTTTTCTTATCGATGCGACTCGGGCTGAGTCGGGTTTGGGTTGACGTGGAACTGTTTTGCTTCGCAGGTCTCGTCTTGGGTTGTCGGCTTGGGGTCGGTGTCTCTGCCCTGTCGGTTCCGGCAGTTCCGTTCGTTTCAGCTCGCATTTTTACGAAGCCCTGGCAACCCTTTATGGAGGTAGAGAAGCACGAATCCAAGAGTACTCCAGGCTGAGTTTCGGAGTTCCGGGTTTGCGGCTTCTGGGTTCAGGCGTTTAAAGTTTCTGGGTTTCTGCGTTTCTGGGTTGGGGATATTTCTGGATCTAAGTGTTTAGGGCTTCTAGGTTTCTGTTTCTGGGCGCTTCTGTGTCTAGGTGTGTCGGGTTGCTGTTTTTCGATGTTCTTCCCGAAACGCAGTTTTTGGGTTATGTGTTCAGGTTTACTGGGTTTCTGCGTTTTAGGGCGCTTCTGGGATTAAGCGTTTAACGTTTCTGGGTTTCGGCCGTATGCTGTCCAGGGGAACAAACCAGGGCACACGGGTACCACGAGCCCTCGCTTACCCATCCATAAGAAAACTGGCCACAGCAGCACAGCGCCGGCTTCCTGTTGTAGCCGTCTCGAGGTTCCTATCTTACTCAGACGTCTATGTTGGCTTGGGATCTATAGGGTCTGAAGGGTTTGGCGGGTTTGGGGTTCCTGGGTTCAAGACCTTTTCAGATTGTTGGGTTTGGTGATGTTTCTGGGCTTAGGTGTGTAAGGTTCCTGGTCTTTGCGTTTCTGGATGCTTTTGTGTTTACGCTGTTTAAGTTTCTTGGTTTCTGCGTTTTTTGGTTTCTGGATTTGGAGATGTTTCTGGATCTAAGTGTTTAGGGCTTCTAGGTTTCTGTTTCTGGGCGTTTCTGTGTCTAGGTGTGTCGGGTTGCTGTTTTTCGATGTTCTTCCCGAAACGCAGTTTTTGGGTTATGTGTTCAGGTTTACTGGGTTTCTGCGTTTTAGGGCGCTTCTGGGATTAAGCGTTTAACGTTTCTGGGTTTCGGCCGTATGCTGTCCAGGGGAACAAACCAGGGCACACGGGTACCACGAGCCCTCGCTTACCCATCCATAAGAAAACTGGCCACAGCAGCACAGCGCCGGCTTCCTGTCTCGAGGTTCCTATCTTACTCTGACGTCTATATTGGTTTGGGATCTATAGGGTCTGAAGGGTTTGGCGGGTTTGGGGTTCCTGGGTTCAAAACCTTTTCAGATTGTTGGGTTTGGTGATGTTTCTGGGCTTAGGTGTGTAAGGTTCCTGGTCTTTGCGTTTCTGGATGCTTTTGTGTTTACGCTGTTTAAGTTTCTTGGTTTCTGCGTTTTTTGGTTTCTGGATTTGGAGATGTTTCTGGATCTAAGTGTTTAGGGCTTCTAGGTTTCTGTTTCTGGGCGTTTCTGTGTCTAGGTGTGTCGGGTTGCTGTTTTTCGATGTTCTTCCCGAAACGCAGTTTTTGGGTTATGTGTTCAGGTTTACTGGGTTTCTGCGTTTTAGGGCGCTTCTGGGATTAAGCGTTTAACGTTTCTGGGTTTCGGCCGTATGCTGTCCAGGGGAACAAACCAGGGCACACGGGTACCACGAGCCCTCGCTTACCCATCCATAAGAAAACTGGCCACAGCAGCACAGCGCCGGCTTCCTGTTGTAGCCGTCTCGAGGTTCCTATCTTACTCAGACGTCTATGTTGGTTTGGGATCTATAGGGTCTGAAGGGTTTGGCGGGTTTGGGGTTCCTGGGTTCAAGACCTTTTCAGATTGTTGGGTTTGGTGATGTTTCTGGGCTTAGGTGTGTAAGGTTCCTGGTCTTTGCGTTTCTGGATGCTTTTGTGTTTACGCTGTTTAAGTTTCTTGGTTTCTGCGTTTTTTGGTTTCTGGATTTGGAGATATTTCTGGATCTAAGTGTTTAGGGCTTCTAGGTTTCTGTTTCTGGGCGTTTCTGTGTCTAGGTGTGTCGGGTTGCTGTTTTTCGATGTTCTTCCCGAAACGCAGTTTTTGGGTTATGTGTTCAGGTTTACTGGGTTTCTGCGTTTTAGGGCGCTTCTGGGATTAAGCGTTTAACGTTTCTGGGTTTCGGCCGTATGCTGTCCAGGGGAACAAACCAGGGCACACGGGTACCACGAGCCCTCGCTTACCCATCCATAAGAAAACTGGCCACAGCAGCACAGCGCCGGCTTCCTGTTGTAGCCGTCTCGAGGTTCCTATCTTACTCAGACGTCTATGTTGGCTTGGGATCTATAGGGTCTGAAGGGTTTGGGAAGGTTCGGCATGCCGGGGTTCTCGAGTTTAGGGTTTCTGGGTTTGTGCGTTTCTGGACGTTTTTGGGGGGTTCCTAGTCTTTGGACGGTTTTGGGTTTAGGTGCTTGGGTTTCTTGGTTTCTGCGTTGCTGGGTTTGGGGGTGCTTCTGGATTTAAGTGTTCAGGGTTTCTGGGTTCCTGCTTTTCTGGGCGTTTCTGGATTTAGGTGTTTAAGGTTTCTGGGTCACGGGGTTCCTCCCGAAACGCAGTTTCTGGGTTTATGTGCTTAGGTGTTTAAGGTTTCTGCGGTTTGGGCGTTTTTTGAGTTTCTAGGTTTAGGTTTATAGGGGGCTTCAGGTTTTTGGGTTTCTGCGTTTCTCGGTTTGGTGCTGCTTCTGGGCTAGGGCTTTTGCGTTTTTGCACGATTTTGGGTTTAAGTGTTTTTAGCGTTTCTGTGCGTTTCTTTGGGTTTCGGTGTTTAGGATTTCTGGGTTTCGGTGATTTTGCGTTTCGAGTTTAAATGTGTTTGGGTTTCGGTGCTCACACTCACTCGGGCAATCCAACGTTTAGATTTCGGCGCTCACACTCGGACAATCCAGGCGCGGCATATGGTTCGGAGTCTAATTAGTGTTTCTGAGTTTCTGCGTTTTGGGATGTTTCTGGGTTGTTATTTAATAGCTTCTCGGTTTCTGCGTTTCTGAATGCAGTTTTGGTCAAGCGATTTTCACGAGCACGCACCGCGGGACACAAATCTCACATCCATTTCGGTGCTCGTGGACCTGTAATTCAATCTCGCGACCCGCCAAACCGAGAATAGTGCGCAGCGGCGGCCAAAAGCTTAACGCCAAGTTTGGTCCAGAGACTGGAACGAGCAGGCACCGCGGGACACAAATCTCAGATCCATTTCGGTGCTCGTGGACCTGTAATTCAATCTCGTGACCCGCCAAACCGAGAATAGTGCGAAGCGGCGGCCAAAAGTTTAAAACCAGTTTTTGTCCAGCGATTTTCAGTTGGGTCTGGAATCCACGGGGCTGGGAGGGTCTTATCTCCTGAACCCCGGATTTCAGACCCTGCACTCTCCGGCCCCCGGGGCCAGGATTCCAGACCCTCCAGTACCTGACCCTATATCTTTATCCAAGGGTGTCTCGAACACTTGTGCATAACCAAATGTGCTGCACATGGTGTCCTCCACCACTGTCGCCTGGAAATTGGCCAGGAGCTCAGCCTGAGGCATGTCAGTCCACTATGACTGATTACCTTCGCTTTCAATGTTCATGCAGAACTTCGGAAACAAGTTCTACTGTTCTGACCAGCCCTGCTGGAATGGACTGGAATTGAATGACAGTGACTGGGCGCTTGCAATTTTCCCACACAGCATCGCAGGGCCCCGTCAGTGTCATAGCCACCCTCCGCGAAAGTTCTCCCACACGTGGACAAAGTGGCGAAAAGGGGAACAACAGGGCGGGGAAGAGCGGAGGGACGAGACAGGGGGGTGAGTTGGGGTATCGCAGCTGCAGGCACAAGAGTCACAAGAGTGAAGGGACAAAGCCCGGCGCCGAGAGGAAGCATCAGCCCTCGGCAGGGACGGAGAGGTCGGCCGCAAGGCAACCCGCAAGTCTCCAGCCGAGCCACTGATGTGAGCATTCTCTTGGTTCAATGGGAGGGGAGATTTTGGGACCGGGAGGTGGCCCGCTCAGCTTAGGGGCGCAAATTGCAGGGCCTGAACTTTGCGCTTGGGCCTCACCTGACCCGTGAGAGAGGACGGGGAAAGAGCGCAGTTGAAATTTGAAAGTGGGGCAGTGGCTGTCTATTGGGACAGCTCGGCTGAGGCAGTATCCCCGTGTCATCACAGGCAGAAGCACGCACAGAAAGAGAGGTCGCCCTTTGGGGTTGAGGTTCAGAGTTTCGCCAAGGAGAAGAGAGTATGCAGAGACAGCGCGGGGCCCTTTCGCCGGAGGGCCGCCTGGCGGCACATCTCCGAGAAGAGGTGGAGAGTGCATCCCCGTCACGACGCGGAGATGTGAAGTACGGGCGTGAGAGCAAAAGGCCTGAATCGGGAGGGTATCCTGACCCATGAACGAGGGAGGAGAGGGCACAGAGATCAATTGGGTGTGGCGGGCTGGCTCAGCCAGGGAGCTCAACACGCCGAACGACCAAAAACCGACGAAAAAGGAACCTGCCAGACTGAACATGCATAGCTCTGCGAGACGCACCGACCGGACTTTGAATTCGCCGGTGGAACCGTGACTAGAACAACGGAGACGGGCGTGCACTACTGCACGTATTAAACCTGAACTCTAGCGGCAACTGGATGCAGGGCGTGGGCTGTGAGTCTGGATAGACAAATCGCTAAGTCACGACCTTGGGTTCCCCAACCCTGGCAAAGACCTCTCCAGAATTGGGGGAGCTATACTAGTCGCAACTGTCACTCCGATGTGCTGCGCAAACCAAAACTTACCAAACTTTGCTGAGGCACCTCTTACCTTTGCCACTCCCGAGCTCCCTTCGGCTTTGGCAGATTTTTGTTGGCCTTAGCCTGTGGAGATTTGCCGCCCGCAGCGGATCAGCTTCGCAACACCGGGCAAAACCATGGTGACAACCGTTCTACATCAAGTTTCTTCACTTAAGTGACAACAACCCGATACCACCACGGAGGATGGGGCCAAGTTGTACAGGTCTAGGGTCCGAAATTTTCTGACATGCCTGATTACTGGGCCGCAAGCCACATCTTGCAAGCGAAGTCTGGAGTCAAAGCCAGCAGTGGCTGGCTCGAGTTCTCGAAGACGTGCCTGGTGCGCTGGAACAGATGACTATGCAGCTCTGCAGCACAGCATGTACCATACACAGCCCAGAACATCTATACGCGTGCTTGCTCTGTCCAGTGGTTCGTCCTGGCTAATACAGGCACTTCCCTCACCTTTCACCTATCGGTCCGGCTGAGAGTGAATCACAACGCAGTCAGCTCGACCAGGCTGTCTGCTGGCAGAGCATCCATTTGCAATGTTTCTGTCTGCTCCTCCCCGTCGACGCTGCAATTCCAAACAACTGACATGATAAAAAAGCCCGCCTCCGCAAGCACGGCTTTACATGCAAAAGACATGGTATCTCAACGAAACTTCTGTGAATTTGCACAAGGCTCTTAACATGGCCGGGCGACACCTTCCAAAACAACAATGACAAGCCTGCAATCGAAACCTACCTGCAGCGCAAAGCGTATGGAATCAGGTGCAAATTCGAATCACACTACCACCCACCAAAAAAACACCACCGAGCTGATCTCAACCGGAACCCGCAGCCGTTACATAAGCTTCTTGGCTATGACTCCGAAAATGCTACCTGAACATTCAATCCGTGGTACGAAACGACTCTCAAATCGCACAAGCCTCTAAACCCGGAACTCAAGCCTTTTCTCAATGTAAGCTAAGCGCGCTCAAGACGATGCTCCGAACCCCCAAGCTGCTGCACGCGACCCTAAAAGCAACAGCCCAAACTACGATGCCCTGCACGAGTAACCCAACAATGTGATCTGGAATTCAGGGTCTCCGGCAACCCTGGCCTCCAAACTGCATCCTAAGCCACAAATCCCAGAAGCCCTGCTCGTCTGGCCAGCCTTTGCCCACCACTGAGTCGCCCACACGGCATGGATGGCCTGGAAAGCAGAGGCTCTCTCTTCTCCTACGAATTTAGGGTTTGGGCTCTTTTCCCACCTGTTGATGACCAAGATCGCACTGCAGCACACAAAAAAATATTGCTGCTTTTTTGTCTTTCTACTTTGCAAAGAAGACCCCGGGTTCTGGGTCGGCAAGTCCCTCACAACTTTTGGATAAGGCAGGCGAGACTAATGCTTCACGATTGAAGCCTTTCTTTCTTCAGATTCCGCCGCTTGGGGTTGCATCTCACAGACAATCTTCGATCACAATGAAATGTCGGGAATGCCAGTGTGTGAAACTATGGGTGGTCTTTTGATATAACTCTCGGTATGTACACATAGATATATATATGTGTGTGTATGTATGTATGTCTGTGTGCATGTCTATTGTTGGCTCCACTTGGCGGATCTGGCGACCTGCAATGCAGGTTTCACGTCTCACACTACTCATAGTGTGAAGAGCACATAAAGCTGCACAAGTCCTGTGTGTCACATGCTTCACACTGTGAGAATCTATACCTATATACATGTATGGGTGTATATATATATATATATATGCAACCCCGCTTCCGGTACCTACCTTTTCCCGGTTTTTTGCGCTGTTGGGTTTAAGGTTTCGTCATTCAAGTTGCCAACGAATACTGCACCATGTTTGTGCCAGTAAGCCGTTGCCACCTGCACAAGTGGTGCGTCTGCTGCGTCTTGATTTTGCCGGTAGCTAACTAGAGTGCTGTATTTGCTGCAGACAGAACAACAGCAAATGTCGATGAGACAGCATGTTGCCTACATGCATATTTGCAGCAGGGGCAGAGAGCTGACATGTTTGCGCCGGCGCGAACTTTTGGGCTTATAAGCCCAGCATTGCAGGCTTAACGCAAGCCGAAATACCAAGGTTATCACACGAACCACTGCGATTTCTACTAGCCCTGACTACGGTTGTGAATAAAATGTGGATAGTCTTAGGGCTAGTATCAGGCCTAATGTTAGGGTCACCATTGACATGAGGGTTAACGGCAAGAATAGTGCTAGGGTTGATGTTGAAGTGCGACATGAGCATGTGCAGTAAGGGCCTATCATTGTGTGTTGAGGTAGGCAAGCAATTACAATATCATCCTTAGCCTGCGGGTCATCAATGGAACAACGCGCCACACCTTGAGAGAGCTAAGGATCATGCGTATGAATGAAATGGTTGGGAGGTTCATATTAGCAAGCATGAATATGATGTTTACCTTTGGGGCTAGTACTTGGGCGGTATCTAGCTTACCTGCATCAATACTAGCAGTAACTAAGATTGGGGTTGCCGTGACTTTTAAAGTTCGGGGTTCATGAATGCAGGGGTTTTCCTAAGGCCGGAAAACTACCTGGTTTGCTGTTGCGAGCAGCATTCGGTTCAATACGAAGACTTGCAGTAGGGATAGCTGCTGGGTGATATTAAGTTTGCAAATAAGACCTATCTTCTACTCAGATTAATTTTTTGACACTCACATTCGTTACTCAGATATTAGGGCTGTCGGTGAAAATTCCAATTTCTTTACTGTCGGGGTGCCAACCAGATTACTTTATGATGTTGAAATGATTTTCGAATTCTGGTAGATTTGGGGGTTAACATGCGAACGACTGGTGGGGTCGCTGGTCGGCATAGCATTTTATCCATAAGCTGTATAGTGTTGATCTGCCAGGTGTCACTTTTCGGGTAAACATGAGTCAGAATAGCAGGGTTAATCAAGCTAATACTGCGGCAACGCATAGTGGCAACTTCATACCTATCGGTAGGTTAGCATTTTTTCGAACCTGATATTGTGATATCAGGATCAGCATCCTTGCCATTCCTGAAGTTGAAACTTGGGGTGGGCCCATGGATATCCGTATGTTATCCGGGCTATTGTCAGAATCGACGGGTCACCATTGGGACCGATGTACCTACCTTTCTCTGTGTGCGTTTGGACGTGCATTCGTGCGTGCGTGCGTGCGCGTGCGCGTGCACGTGGGCGCGAACGTGTACGTGTGGGTGTGCATGCGCGCGTGCGTGTGCGTGTGCGTGTGCGTGTGCGTGTGCGTGTGCGTGTGCGTGTGCGCGTGCGTGTGCGTGCATGTGTGTGTGTGAGAGTGTGATTTAGCAAAAGTATAGGCCCACACTAGTAGTGGTTCAGGCCGGTACCGGGTGGGGAGTTGCCCGATAAGCCCTGGCGATACAAATTCCCCAGTGATACCCTCTTTGTCCGTTTTTTGGGGTTCCAATATTGAAACCAAGTTGTAGGAAAAGAAACAGTGTTATGAGTAATATGAACAACGTAAAACAAAGATGGTGCCACGTGGTATGTGATGAAAGTAATTGTGACTCGTCATGACTCGTGGTATGCACTGGCAGGCCCGATTCAACTTGAATCGAGGGCCGGATTGAAGATTGAAGATCCGTGGAGAACTTCTTGCAGGGATCTTCAATCTTGAATCTTCAATCCGGGCCCGATTCAACTTGAATCGGCCCGATTCAAGGTGAATCGGACTTGATTTCGCATATCATGTGCTATGTAATTACCTTTATACTGTTTACTGGCAGTACAGTTATTGCCAATTCTGAGTTCATAGCAGTCTGTACGTAGCAAAAGCATACTAGCCACCCCCACTCCAGGCACAGGAGCAACCACTGCGTGCAAGTTCAGGCCTAGAGAACAGCCCAAACCGGAAAAAGGTAGGTACTGGGGTGCCGGGGGGGAGGGTCCATGTGTATATATACATGTAAATATATATATATATATATATATACATACATACTCACACACATATCTCCATATACATATGTATGTATATATATACGCATACATACTTATACATACATCGATATACATACGTGCATAGGTATACATACATAACTTTTTGTATATATAGCTGTACGACTCATATATATCTTTATATATATATATACACACATATGCACAAAAACTTACACTTATATGTATATAGATGCTTGTATATGAATGTGTATATGCTTGTATATATGTGCATATGTCTACGTGTGTGACCATGTGTATGCATGCGTGTGTGTATATATATACACACACATATATATATATATATATATATATATATGTATGTATGGATGCATTCATAAGGATAGAAGGGCGTGTGTGTGTGTGACAACGTGTGCGTAGATCACATAAAGCAGCCCTGATACCCCAACCCTGGTGTTCAAAAACTTTAAACCGACATGTCTGGACCCATGCAAACCCTACGCAGCCAGACCCTATAGGGCCTCCCCAAAAACCGTATCTCAAGACAGAGGCAAGCTCTTAGCTAAGAACCTGCAAACCCTTGAGATCGCGCCAAAGCACGGACGAGCCTCCCAACCGGTGCCTTCTCCCAGGACACTTTTGGCACCTCGAAATGCCTTCGCGATAACCTGGCTTTGGGGCTAGGGTTTTATATGAAGTGAAGGACCCAAGGTTCAGGTCGTGTTGACTTTACATCAGTACAGGTCTGACAGATCTGATGGGAATTCAGCTCTATATAGGGCTGAGTAAACGGTGTCCCGAAACTCGAAAGAAACTACCACGCGCCTTGTGTGGCAGAACTGAGTGGCTTGGCCGCCTGCGGGCATCAGCCGAACCTCACCACGAGTTCGAGATGCCAACTCATAAGATTCCCGAGTCCAAGCGCAAGGCTCAGTTCAAGGAACTTAGCCGCTGCATGCCGAGAACAGCTTCGACATCCAAGTCCAAACCCAAACCAACAAGCCATCTGCAATGGTGAGAACACCAGTCAAATTCAAGTTACTTGTCTGTGGAAGATGATGGCAACAGCGCCGGAAGCACAATAGATGCTCTTGGGATTGCCACCCTTGCAGTGCCTGCCGACGTCGTTGCAACGAAGCACCAAAAGACGTGGGCGCCCCAGCCTTTGCAGTCCTTCGGTGAACATGGCATGGCATAAGTTCTGTCGAAAGACAGGGTGCTGCAGGACGTCGCTGTCTCATCGGGATTGTAAAGTTGGATAGGCAAGATCGAAGTTAAGCCTCTGCATGTTTGAGGCTTTCAGGCTCGGGCCGCTGGTATGACGTTCGAGCCTTCGAGAAACCTGAGGCCTCGTCGCAGCCGTCTGCGACACGGACGCGCCGTCGCTTTCTTTGGAAGATGTGGACTCCAAGGCTGAGCCCCGCACAAACTGGACGCAACAGCACCAACACGACAAACAACACGACCAACAACACCACGAACAACACGAACAAGCATCACATCGGCCAACCAACCAACCAACCGAGCAACCGACCAACATCTCAGTGTGTGTGTGTGTGTGTTTGTTTGGCACACTGGCACACCAAGACACTAGTAGCAGCACGACAAGCAAGCTTACGCTGCCCCTAGCGGGGATTGGTTCCAACGGATACTCAATCAAGAGTGTCGGGGCCTCCTCTGAAAGCTGCTGTACAGGAAAGGTGTATGGTGTTGACGTCTGTCCAGGTACGTAGGGGGTGACATGTCTGATGTTTCATGATGGGGCAGGAGGTCTTCTGTCTCTTCAGCAGTAGTGGGTCTCTCTCCAGCAAGCGGCAACGAGTCCATTTTGCTGGACCGACTACCGAAACTTTCTGGCTGTCTTTTGTGTGCCTTGCGGGTGCAAAGCATCTCGAAAACGGATGCTTCGGGGTTCTTGCCAGGAGACGAGTTGCTAGCTGAGGCCGTCTTGCAGAAAACTGAACATGCAAGTCCCAGTTGCTGGCCAGGCATCCCAGGCTGAGTCGCGTTTGGAGCAAGCCGTCCCCAGCCAACTGTTGTGCCACTTCGAGAGAAGCCGGTATCTGTCCCTTTTAGTCACGTTTAGCTCAGTTTGGGGTTTCCATCAAGGCCTCTGGCAGTAGCAGTGTTGCTGTGAGAAGGTGAATGAGTCGGCACGACGCCGGTAATCCAAATGGTCGTGCCGCGGCTCGCCTTCCAGTAGCAGTTGCGTGAAACATCATGCGCCTGGGACCTCTGTTCACCCCGACTGGAGAAAGCCAACGAGGTCGTGGATTTGATCATCGGTGGACCGAAAGAAGTCACAAAATCAGCTGGATTTGATGCACACAAAAGATCACGACTTCGTGCATGAGAACCTGTCAAGTGGCAAGCAATGCCCATGGTCCAATTCCTCCTTTTCAGGCCAGAAGTGATCGCGGAATGAAATACGCGCTCGCACACGTGAGCATCACATATTATCCTTCCTTCACAATCTCAAGTGCGAGGGCTCGAACCCTCCAGACGGAGTCCATGCGATTACCTACAATGCAAGATGAGGCTTCATTCATCTTTAAGGCCTACAGAAATTGAAGCAAGTCTTCGCTGAAAATGCTGACGACTTCGGTGCAAGATGAACCTTGGGAAACCCCTGGTCCTCACGGTTTGAGGGAGCTGCGGATGACTGGACTTCATGGCTGCCTTCAACCTGGAACAGGGGGGCCTTACGGTTCAGAGTCCTGACATGGAGTTTAGGTGCAAACTGCCAGAGACAACGTTGCGCTGGTATGTGCTGGTTACTGTCGCGGGCATTGTCATAGGCGCATAACGATAACAGAGGAAGAGTTGGGAATATGGTCTATTGCAACGCAGGTCCTCTCAGTGCTTCAAGGTCCCTGGAATCATCCTAGAGCAAGACCTGCTGAGAACCACATACCAAAAGTCGGGAAATGGCGAGCATCTGCAAGATCCTTGTTGTTGAAACCCCCAAAAACTCAAGTGGGAGTCAAGTTCGACACCCAAGGCCAATGCCTTCAATTCGACTTTGGTTGCTTCCGGCTTCACCCGGGCGGCGGCCCGGGCCTCTTCCTCGTCAGCGCAGGATGTGGGGGATGTAAAATGATGTGAGGATTCCAGCCGGCGGATCCCAGCCAAGGCCTTGACTGGTGCTTCCACTCCACATGCAACTCGCTGACAAAACACGGGGCTGAAGCTTGTTCAGCAGACCCTGACGTGAGTCACTCCTGGTACAGCTCGTCTCTGTAGGCAATGACCTCAGAATTCATCCCCATAGGAGACCGGCTCGTGCGAGTGGCATGTGCCATCGCCAAAAAATTTGGACCCGAACCCCAGACACCAAACCGCTGTACTATCGAGGTGAACTTCACTCTTGTAAAAACCGAAACTTCCACTCCCTCCAAACCGTGCGTTTCGACCAGTCCAAACACCAAAAGCCTATGCTGCACCACCCGACAAGAACCGCAAGACACTGCTGACCTGAACCCATGGGACTCATCCTAAACCCAAAGCCTACAAGAACCTCCAGGCCCGAAACCCTGCAGAGACCCCAACCAGAAAAAAATGCCCAAACTTCTCTTGAGGGCAGCTGCAGGGCTAGATTCACAGCACGAAGACACAATGTTCCGGGCCCTCGGGCTGCTTGCCTGTTGCCCATGCCTTGGCCTCTTCTCCTTCTTTCTCACAGCGAAACACAACAACCCTCCCCGAATCCATGCATTCCAACCGAAACCGTAAGCCCAAGATCTAAAGAACCCTAACTTCAATTCCTGTACAAGGCCGTGAACCAACAAGCCGTACAGAGCATGGAAATCCAATCCAGGGACCCAACGCCATAGATTAGGTCCACAATGAAAGCCCCTTTTGCATCCGGCCGGCACCGCCGGCCGGCAATCCAACAGCTCTTTTTGCGAAGCAGGGACGCAAGCATCGTTCCCAAATGCCCCCAAACACCAAGCCGACAATCGGGCCCAGGCTTCCTGCTTGCTGGCTCCCATTTGGAACCTTGAGGTTGGAAGTCATTGCAGTATCGGGCTCGGGCTTCCGGAAGGTCTGTTCGGGCTTTGCGAGAGTTTCGGCCTTTAGAGCACAAAGCTTGCGGTGCGAGCTATGTCAGGGTGAAACAAACAGGATTTCAAGTTCTGCGCTTCGGCATTCTTTTTCAGGGTCGAGGTGCGGGGCTTCACATGTTCATGCCCTGTGGTTTTTTCCTGACTCAAAAACTCTCCGCTTGTCGCCATCATGCTGTCCAGGCTGCGAAACTCACACAAGTTGTCCTAGCGCAACGCATGGACTGCTGACACTGCCCTGCAGTAAAACCTTGATTGACACTACAAAACCCTCGATAAAATCCTTCAAACTCAGTACAGTACAGCAACCACCGTTCACACCGCAACCATTGGGACAGCTAAGAAGAAACACAGAGCCGCTTGCAAGCAGAAAGCTTCTCGAAGCATCGGTGTGCAATTCGCTCTGCTGCTTCACGGCTGCCTGCCTCCACACACGTCTTAAGGCACGCATCAAGAAGCTGATCCTGTGTTATGTCCCGATTGTTCCGCACCATGTCAGGACTTGAAGGCTTTGGGGTTTCGGAGACACTTGGACCCTATGGGTTTGGATTCGCATCCTTTCAAGTTCTTGATTTGCAGGACCTGATCTCAGAGTCTTGCTTCAGGGGGTTGCATTTGGACTCTCACACTCTAGGGCTCTTCACTAAAGCTTTCTGCAAGCGCACCAAACTACTTCAAACACAAGCAAAAATGCCCTCCCCGAGGCTGAAAGTTAAAGGAAAGTCACTAAGAAGTTGGGCGGCGCCCTCACGAAATGCAGGGCTGTTGCTTGACTTTTGTGCGAACACAGAAACAACTCCCCGTAAACACTTGGCTCCGATAAATCTGAAGTCAGAAAGACAGCTAGCAGCCACTGCGAAACCGATGGACTTGTTTCGAACTTTCAGGAGTTGCAGGGCAACAAACACTTCCACAATTGACAGAAGTGCCAATACAATGCGTGCGACTGCTGAGTTGACGTCTCTGCTGGCCAATCATTTGAAGGCAAATCTTCCAGGCTGTTGATTAAACTTTGAGAGAGGGAGCAGCGGAAAGATCAACACTTCAACTATGGACTTCGAGAAAGTTAGCAGCTTTGCTCCGAACAGTTGTCAAGAGTTGCTCTTTTTCAAGAGGTATGGTCCACATGTGATCAGGGTTTGGCTGCTGCCCCCCTCGTGATGTCTTTCCCGCAGATGATCCTTCCCTAACAGCAAGCCTCACCCACGGAGACAGAACCAAAGCAGCACGTTCTCTCTAGTGCTTCCCCGCCCAGCGACCTAACCCCATCAACACCAAATACGCAACCACAGAGGCACAAAAGGAGAAACAACAGCAACATCACATTCGCAACCAAACAGGGGAAAACCAAGCACATGCCATCCATCCACAACACACAGTGGGTGAAGGAAAACCAAAGCAGCAGACGGAACCACTTAAAAACACAATATGAAGATTGCTCAGTTCCATCAAAGTGGCAGCTTTGGATGTGGTCTGAAAGCTCACATTCTTGCCGTCCGCGAGCTTGAAACAAAACAAAGACCTCTTGTCCTGGCAAGCGTGGATGGAAAGCACAGGCTAAGGTATGTGTATATATATATATATACATCGATCGTTAGGTCCATGGGATAGTGTGGCGGCTGGATGAAACGCCTTTCAGGTCTTGCAGCTGGTCGAAAGCGCTACTTTCCGAAAGCCTTCATATTAAGATTACAACCCGCAAGGCCAATATCTCGGGCCCAAGAAACGAACGAAGAATGGTCGGCGTAAACCTTCACGGCTCCAGTCGCAAGCCAAGCTGTGCAAACAGGCCGAGCAAAAGCGGCCTGCCTCACTGCCTGCGCTTGAATCCCAGCTGGGCTTAACACGGCCTCCACGACAACCCATAGAATGGCATGGGCCGATATTGGACCTGCAGAGTAAGTACGAAAGTTCGTCAAAGACCTCACTCACAATTGTTCGGTTTGGGAAGGAAAAGCTGCCGCAAACCCCCTTTTTCAGCATGGGCTTGGATTGTGTGCCAGCGAACACTCCTCAACAGCAGAGCCTTCTCGTTTGACGAGGGATGCAAACCCCCTTACAGGCCCAACCAGACGAAGAGACCGTTGCCCTGGCTCTCCTTCTCATCCCAACGTAGCTTTCCCTGTGCGACCTCCCGGCAGGGCATCACGATTTCCCACCAGGCTTGATGCCCACAAAGCCTTAGGTGTGCTATGTGTGTTTCAAACCGATAGTGTAGGCTGTCGCAAAAATGAGTAATACTTCGATTTGTTGCGGCTCGCAGCACACGTGCATGCGGTTAGGGAGCCAATGGTTTCAAGCTGGGCATACGGCATACTGAGTACACACGTCGTGGGGCGGCCTATTGCAAGATTCTGATCACATCAAGGTCGTTATTCAAGCTGACAGATATCCTGTCACCAAAAAACGGCAAGATGGCAGAAAACGGATCCTTCTGCGTGTTCTCCGGCATGACCTCGTACTGGGGCCGTTCCTCCAAGCAAGGACATGCAACCCACCAGCTTGCACATGTAAGCACAGAGTGGTAGTAGTAGTCGTCGTTGTCGTCGTAGCAGCATCAGCAGCAGCAGCAGCACCAGGACAAGTCGCAGTCGCCGTCACAATGGCAGGAGAAGCAGTGCCAGTAGTAGTAGCAGTCGTCGTAGTGGTGGCAGTAGCAGTAGCAGTAGCAGATTCCACAAACTGCCAGAGTACCGACCCTGCCAAGCTACGGAGCGAAGAAGGGACACCTTTGCTGCATGTGGAAGAAGAAGCAGCAGGAGTAGTAGTAGTAGTAGTAGTAGTAGTAGTAGTCGTCGTCGTCGTCGTCGTGGTAGTAGTAGTAGTAGTAGTAGTAGTAGTAGGGTTGTGACAGTGGTTGTGGTGGTTGTGGTTGTCGTGGTCGTCGTGGTTGTCGTGATTGTCGTGATTGTCGTGATTGTCGTGGTTGTTGTGGTTGTCCTGGTTGTCCTGGTTGTCCTGGTTGTCCTGGTTGTCATGGTTGCCGTGGTTGTCGTGGTTGTCGTGGTTATCCTGGTTGTCGGTTTCGTGGTTGTGGTGGTTGTTGTTGACGTTCTGGTTATTGCTGTTGTTGCTGTTGTTGCTGCGGCTGCTGTTGTTGCTGGTGTTTCTGTTGATGCTGCTGTTGCTGCTTTTATTGCTTTTGTTGCTTTTGTTGCTGCTGTTGCTGTTGCTGTTGTTGTTGCTGCTGCTGTTGTTGCCGTCGTAAGCCTCTCGGCTCAGGAAAGGTCAGGCTAGTACAGTTGCCTTTTTCCTTTCTTGCCATGGCAGTTGTCAGCGCCTGAGCAGTCCCGGTCCCAAGTCCGGGAGGGAGTATTAGATTTACAGCTCTCTAACATCTCCCAGAGGTGAGGGTTGTCGGTATTGCGAAGCCGACAGGAGCCGTACTCAACATGAGTATTGCGAAACAGACTAGTGGTTCGACCAAGCATCAGCCCGTTCCTAAAGGGAAGGGTAAACGCTCTTATCAAAGGGCAGCACGTAAAGCTCTGCTTGAAGGTAGTGCGGTCTACAAGGGAAGGACGATGTCTTCAACAGAGCTTGGAGTTGCTCCGGCACATGTAAAGCCCACCAATCCCGGCAGAAGGACTCGGCCTTCAAAATTTACAGAAGATAAGAATCTCAGCTATCTATCCTGGAACGCAGGATCTCTCACAACAGCCGTTTGGGAAGAGTTACTCTCCGTACTGCAAAGTGCCGCATTTCAGGATGTGAAGCTGGTAGCAATTCAGGAAACACACTGGAGGGGCTCATGGCAATTCAGCAAGTCAGGTTGGCACGTGATCAGCTCTGGTTCCACAGGGGAGAAGGGAGCCGGGGTCATCATAATGGTGCACTCCACGCTGTGCAAGTCACAGGATCTTCGCTACAACGAGGTTGTTCCAGGAAGAGTTCTCCAGGTCCGGGTGCCGAGCAACGGCATCTCACTGGACGTCTTCAGCTGCTATCAATACGTTTGGCGCTCTAAGGAGACTGTCGCTCAGAATAAGGAAACCCGGAAGCAGACCCTTCACGCCCTAAGTAAATCCATCCGAGCTGTTCCCAATCGCAACACTCTCCTTGTGCTAGGAGATTTTAACTCCTCGCTCAAGACCGACAACAAACACGTAGGGCCATGCACGATCCAGGCTTGCAGACTAGGGCATCGCGGATCTAAGGATCTCCAGACCCTACTGTCGGAGCACCAGCTAGTCGCAACCAACACTTGGGGAGTGCATAGACCAGCCACCCACGAACAAGGCAACTCTGTTTCACAGATTGACTTCTCGTTTGTAAGGATTGCACAGTCCCAAGGCCCCGCCAGGTTTTGCCGGCCACTAAGGACCTTCCCAGTTGCATCCTGGAGGGATGGTAGTAGGCATTTCCCCCTTCTTGGTAAACTGAGGCACAGCAGGAGATACTCCGCCCAAGCCTCAAAACCCT